>JAHRHZ010000024.1:10565365-10630608 GCA_024137785.1 Ginglymostoma cirratum
CTGGATGAACACAGCAGGCCAAACAGCATTATAGGAGCAGGAAAGCTGACGTTTCGGGCCTAGACCCTTTCTGAAGAAGGGTCTAGGCCTGAAACATCAGCTTTCCTGCACTTATGATGCTGCTTGGCCTGCTGTGTTCATCCAGCTCTGCACCTTGTTATCTCAGATTCTCCAGCATCTGCAGTTCCTACTATCTCTGAAAGAGTTTTAATCACTTGAGTTTTATGTCGACAGTTCACAAATGTTTACCTGTAGCTAGACTTTATCTATTTGTAATGAACTGTAAAAGTTGTAAAGTACAGAAACCTACCCATGCTTCCTGTCAATCTTGATCTAAAAAGATAGTTTAATGGGAAATTTTGTGAACTTTGATAAAATCCTTAACTTCCATGATGAGGTAGTACAATAGCAACAGATATTTCATTAAAAAAAGGATATACTTGCCAGTTTAGTGAGCTTTCAAATGTTTATGTTATGAGGTCAAGGGATGTAGACAAATTTCATTGAGTTTTTAAAGAGAAAAGACCTGGTCGAGTAAATTAATTTTTTTCAAAATTCCAAGTTTGACACATACACACTTGAAATTCTTTCTCTTACTCACTCGTACTCATAACAGGATGGGAGGATTGATTGATAAACTTAAAAGACAATAAGTTACTGAGCTATGCAGGTTTTTAAGGCTGGTGTCTTAACTAGCATCAGCCTGAATTCCTTCGGCCTTATTACTACTTGTTAACTTAATGGATTCTTTGCAGTTTATAGTTATCAATGCACGATTTATCTGAGGTTCTCAAGATTGCGGTTGAAAACTTGCAAAGTTCCAACTTTAACACATTTAGGATGACTTTGTTTTTCTCTTCTCAGATGCTGCCAGACCAATTGAATTTCTGTGGTGCTTTCTGTTTTTATTTCAGATTTTCATCATCCACAGTACTTTTGTTTTAAGTTCATTTACTTACATTGGTTTACAGAGAAAATAGATGCTTAAAAACTGAAAAGGTGGGCTTGTTTATCAAATGACCCTCTCTCTCCAATGCTCAGTAGTCCAATTATGATCACAGCAAATGAATCCTGATGGTATGCTTACATGATTAGATTAGATCTGGGAAAATTACTTTCATAGCCAGGGTCCAATTGTTCAATTAATTGTGCCCATTGTCTCAGCCCAGTGAGTACTCAGATGATTGTCTAGATACTTTACTAATGGGAAAAGAGAAGGTGCCTGATATAGGGGTCCTTGATAGAGGACTCCAGGAGAGCTGATAATGATTGCTTATTTCATACACACATGGAGAAAAGCTCTAATGCAGGTGTCAAAGATCGCTCTGTCGAATTACAGAACTGTGAGCTTTATATGGAATACAGCATGCATATTGCAATCACAATTATAATTCCCAGGCTCGAACATCCATGTTATTTCTGTTTCCCACTGTCTTTGTAGTTGTTATCCGTTCCCACCCAAGGCTTTTGATAGCTGCTAATCTTGACAGTCTAGATATCTTTCTTCATTAGTTCCCATGTGCTTTGTTAGCATGCTGAATGCTGATTGTATCGCTAAAACTTTAAAACTTACAAATTTAACAGCTCCGGTTCTTATTTATACTCCTTCAAGTCAATTGTCCCCAGTGAGTGTTTGCATGCAGACTGTTTTCATTCAATAGCTTTTGAACATAAAATGTACATTGATGCAAACGGTTGGTTATTTTGACAAAGATTTTAAGTTATTGGAAGTCAATTAATGATTTTCAGCCAGTAAATTCATAAATTCATTTTGCATAAAACATGGTTTCACCACAGCATTTTCCCTTAAACAGATCACATATTGGCTTGAATTAAGTATCACTGCTTTTCTTGAGGAGATGAAGGCCTAAAGAAATCAAATTTGCTGTATGTGATGGAAACCTCTGGATAATTACAGCACTTGACAAGGGTTTATGTGGAATTAGATACATGTTCATTCAAAGAAAATATAACACTCGAAAACATGAGCAGTTTCAAATACAAAAGTTAAAAGGGCAGAACACTATCATATTCATTCAATAACTTGACAAATTGGAATATTAAAGGAGGAGTAGTTTGTTCAGGCTAAATTGGTCTATTCAAATGCTTTTGTTGAATATATAGTTAGATCTTTGAATTCACAGCAACATTTGTTATTTTGTTCAATTGGTCACAAGCTAAAAAGAAAACAATGAATTTAAATGCAATTGGGGCTAAATTGAAAAGCCTGAAAAACTGGATGCAGGAGTTGTGATTCACATGTAACCCAATGCTTATTGATTGAAAGGTGAACAATCCCAAGCCAAGATAGTGCAACGATCCATTGTAATAATTCTTCATGTAGCCAGGAATAGAGTAGACCTTTTTGATCCGTGCTAAAGTTCCTGGTGGATAAGGTGGAAAAAGTAACAAGTATATCTTATCTACCAATGGACAGCTAATCCTCGAGGGACATGGCCAAAGGCAATGCAAGCAAAATGCATTTTCCTTTGGGGAGCCTGCAAGAAAGCCTGCACTCAATATTCAGGAGTCTTGAGAAAAAACACAGTGTCTCATTGACTTGGGACTTTGCACAGAGCATCAAGCCCATTCTTTCCTGTCAATTCCACTTATATTTGTTGAGCCATCTGTAACTGGTTGTGTTCCACTCTAGTTAGTTTGCATGGACAGCATCTCAAAAAGTGGGAGGTTATAAGTTGCCTCCCCACTTCCTCTTCCACATACTCCTCCTATTCTTCTGGCTTCTCATGCTCTTGCTGCTCAGTTGATTGCAATATAGCTGATGGTAAGGGTTGTCGTATCATGGTGGCAAGGTCATGTGGTATTTAGTGGACCATCATAAATCCCTCCGGTGCTGCAGGACGCAGCACAACTCGAAGAAGCATCATTCAAGTGAGTTACTGGTCAGCGCTTTTACATATGGCTGCTTGGCTTCCATCAAATGCACGTCTGCATCTGAATTGCCAATCATGTTGTTGGCACTTAGGCCTTGTTGCTCAGGAGTCACAGTTCGGTTTGTCATGGCATGTCAAATACAGTTGGCATGGCTGACTGCTGCAGCATGAAGGTAATATGGCTGTTCCCAGTATATCAGGCACTGATTGACAAGATCGACCATTTAGAGTCTCTAGAAGCAAAAATATTCATTCAGGTACTAGTTAATGCAGATGCTAGGAGTGAAATGATGTGAGGGGTTTGGGTGTTTGAGACACATCTAACTTGGAATCAGACTGGTGAACAGACAAAGGCAAGATCTTTTTATCACACAAAGGGGATGTGACCACTGTGATGTCTGTCAATGTTAGTAACTATCTTTAATCCTGTTAAAGGCTGATAGAGGCAGATAGGTTGAGGGAACACTATTATATACAACAAAGGTAGGGAGTACATGATAATGTAAACCTAAAAATGTTTAACCTGGGGTTGATATAATTGCTTCAGACAGGTAAACTGGTGACCTCTTTTTAAACACATAGGACCTAAGTGTGGTGGAACCAGCACTGTTGGAGGCCTGATAGAGAAAGGATACAAGTGACACAATGGGGCATCATGTTGGCACAGTGGTTAGCACTGCAGCCTCATGCCGTGAGACACCTTGGTTCAATTCCAGCCTTGCGTGACCGTCTGCATGGAGCATGTACGCTGTCTGCGTGGGTTTCCTCCAGATGCTTTGGTTTCCCCCCACAGTCTAAAGGTGTGCAGGTTAGTTGGACTGGCCATGGACAATTGTCCCAGTAATGTGTAGGTTAGGTGGATTAGACATGGTTAACATAGGGTTGGAGGGATAGGTTGGAGGGAGTGTGTCTGCATGGGATGCTCTTCAGAGGGTCGGTGCTGACTCGATGGGCCAAACAGCCGGTATATGCACTGTAGGGATTTTATTCTATGACCATGGGATGAGTATTAGAGAAGAATTTATAAACAGTACAAAGGACACAATCTCTGTCAACGTGTCAATGATCTCTATTTGTCTTGCAAGGAGGTCTGAGTTACTGTCAGTGTTATCTCTGGCCTGCAAACATCTGATACTTGAATAAATATGTAACCCATACAATTGTAGGGAGTATAAAAATGAAGATAAAATTACATTTGGGGAGATATATTCTTAGTGCTGTGCCCCAAGTATACGTAATTGTAACTAAAACCTGTTGACTTGTTTAAATGGACAATTGCCCTTGCCCCTCGTATCATTTGAGAACAGAACAGCTCCACACCAGCTCGACATTGAAGGAGTTCAATCTCTTTAATTTTTAAAATAAGACAGAATTTTTGTTCGTAACTTCAAAGAAATGTGCACTTGGTTTATGTCTCCATGCTCTATGGGGAAGCCTGCAATCCAAGGGAAGCCATATTCTCCATTTCAATGAGCGAGAATTAAATACAAACAAGATATTGGAGTCACTGGGCAGTATCTGTGCAAAGAGAAACAAGGTTAACATTTCAAATCCAACATGACTGTTCACTGGAACATTTGTGGGATGTAAATATCACTGGCCAGCCGATACTTATTGCCTATCCCTAGTTGACCTTGAGAAGGTGATGGTGAGTTGCCTTCTTGAACCGTTGTAATCCCCCTGCTACGGGTTGGCCATTAGAGAGGGAATTCCAGGATTTTGACCAAGAATCAGTGAAGGAATGGTGATATATTTCCAAATCATGATGGTGGTTGTGTGGAGGGGAGCTGGAAGTGGTGGTGTTCCATTTATCTACTGCCCTTGTCCTTCTAGAAGGACGTGTTCGTGGGTTTGGAAGATTTTGTCTTAGGATCTTTGGTGAATTTCTAATTTGAATAGAGAGATTCAATGACTGACAGGAGCTGGCAAACTGAGATGATGCAAATATCTGCATCTCCAGTCTGAAAGGAGCAGATATAGCTATTGCAATTGCCAGATTTTGGGGAAGAGCACTTTCTCAAAGGCAAGATATCTATTCATTTTTTTTTTGCAGTGCTTCAGATAGGGATATTTTTCCTTCAAAACTCTCCTGGGTGGACAGAATTTTCTGTTGTGAACCCTTCCCCATTCTCCTCCTCTTCCATCTTACCACAGCTTCTCTTGGCCTCTGCTCAATCTCTGAGCCATACTATATTCCAGCAGAAATGCCTACAAGTGCTTCTATTGAAATGATTTTGGGAAATCCAAATGTTGCTATCAGCCATGCTGGTATTAATCAGTTGGGAAAATCCATCTCTGATTATCAAATTTCTGACTATTTTTTCAACTCAGAAGAGATGGAAGCAGAATGACAAAGACAGTTAGAAAAAGATTGTTGGTGCTAGAGATGCCAAGTTTTCTTACAAACTGGCATTTAACTTCATGTAGATGAGCTGGGATGCATAGGAGAGTTTTAAAGTATTGTCGAGAAATAGAAACTTTGATGTAGACAAAGGTTGAGTAGAATCAAGTTGAAAATTGGATAGTTGTTAAATCACAGTAGACAAACTTAGTAAGAAAGGGAGAATAAAATGCTAAAATTATAGAAAGAATAGTTACATGTGATTATGGGTCGTATTGATATCACAGTACAAGTATTTGCAGTCAAATATAACAGAGCATACTTCCAGCCCACAAGCTAAAGAAAGGGAAATTATGCAGAAATTATACAAATAGAGAAGGAGAGGGGGAAAATGTCATAAGTATGAATAAAAACAGAAAAACAGAATACAGGGAGAATCTTTTTGAAGCAAATGAAAGGATAGAATTTGCTGTCTTGCACTGTGGTCGATGAAAAGATGATTTATACGTAGGCATTTGAGGGACATATGCCTGAAGGACTATATAAAAAGGTGGAGAAATTGAACAGTCTGGATTGCTCTTCACAGATCTAGCGTGGACTCAATGGGTCAAATAGCCTCCTTCTGCCCATAATGACTTTATGAATTAATGACAGTCTAGAATACTGAGCAATATTATGGTAATTCCACAACTCATTCATATATTTTGACAAAATTCTACGTTATATTATATCTGTATTTCAGAGCTAAATGGACTACCTCAGGAAATGTTGCTTTTTCTGCTTGAAGTAAAGATTGTATTTGTTTTATGAATAACAATCGACTTCAATGCTATATTAGATATCAAGTAAATGTTCTGTCATATCTCATACTGTGTTCTGTTGAAAACATCCTCTCCAACACTGTTCATTTATAAGAGCATAAACCTGTATTAAAAATTCATATTATATTAAATTGATTTGAAATGGCCTCTTACAAGCACAATGTTATAAAAATTTCTTCTTTATCACTTTTTCACCTTATTCCATTATTTATTGCCAGAGGAGATGAATTTTAAAAAAATCTATCAATGGTTCCCACATTCCATAAAACATTACAAAGCACCTTGTTGAGATTATAAATGATACGTGATAAAGCCAATATTTTGTATAATATTCTCAGCTTTGTCTTAGATGATGATGTTTATGATTTCTTTTACAGATGAGGAAGGCTGCTCAGTCCATCTTAATTAATCCTTTTAGAAGGACTCATGACATCTAATTTCAGTATCTAACGGCTTCTTAATGATTTCAGTGGTTTAGCCATCGCTGTCTTATCAGGGAGTCCATTCCATCTGGTGATCAATCTTTGATTGAAGAAAGATTTGCTCACATAATTCTAAATTGACGTTTTACTGTATTAACAGGCAATGCCTCTCCCTACTCTTTCAATTTACTTTAAGGTAATATTATAAAACTAAATTTTCCTATACTTTACGAGCTTATATCTTCCTACAAGGTCAACTCATTCTAAGCTGAAAAGATCATTTTTCTCTACTGTTATTTCCATAACTCAGAATCTAATACAAAAGATCATCTTTGTGGCTGATCTCTGTATTGCCTCCATTATCTAAAGGTACAGAAGTACCAAAGACGCTGACTGATGAGAATGCTGTATAATTTGACCACAACTTCTAATTCTATATATTCTGTTATGTTTAAGATCCTACTTGATTTGATGATTGTTGCTGTGTACATATTTGACATGTTTATTGTCAAGTCTCCTTCAATTTCTCAAACAAATATACATAAGTTGAATACTACATAGCCATTTTAAGATTGATCATGGTGCATGTGTGTTCATTATGTTATTTTTCCTATGCACAGAACTTTTTAGTTGTCAGAGTTACATTTTATGTACCAGTGATCTCACTCAATACTTACTTTGTCCACCTCAGTAACGTCTGAGGTATCTTTTCCAAGTCTAGCTTCCTAGCGAGCTTAGTTTAGTCAGCAAATTTGTCTAGTTTGTAATGAGTGCAATTCATGGGTGTAAATGAGATATCGTAATGGGGCCCATCCCTGCCAATTTCTAGGGTACTGCACTTAATATTTCCTGACGTAACTCATTCATTGACTGTTTGTTGCTTTCTATTCTTCAACAAATTCTTTATACATCCATGAATTTTGACATATTTGAGAATGACAAAACATTTTACGTGTGGGACTTTGTCAAATGATTTTGGAAGGTTAGGTGTACCATGACTAGTAACTTTCCACAGTCCCGTTGAGATAATATCCAAGAGATTGAGCAATTTGGTTAGGCATATTTCTGCTTAAGATTCCATTATTTTGTGTGGAGTGGAAATTAATCCTGGAAAAAAAAAGAGAGTTTGAGAGGAGAACTTACATTAGGAAAGATACAAATTTGATTTTTTAAAAAGTGAGAAAAAGAATGACAGAGAGATAGAGACAAAGACAGAAAGAAAGTGAAAGAGAAAAAAATGCATTCTGAAAAATTGAAAATGGAAATTGCAATTAAAACACTTTGAATCTGTCAGTTTTAAGAATGAAATGAGCAAGTCTGCACAATAAACTCTAACCACTCCACTGTGTTGATTAAGGGTCTTCTATGTCCAATTATTTGCACATCCTTTTGTGCCTTTTATCTCTCTGCGCCATTTCATTGATGATCTTTTATACCTTTTAATGGCCCTCTATTAAAACTTTGCAGGATAACTAACCCATCAATTTCATTTATAGTGTATTTGTTTATTCATTGGTCTTTCTTTCCCCTGTTTACTCCTACTTAGCGAACTACTCATTTGCTGTTCAGTCTTCAATTTTGATGAAGGGTACGCATTCAAAATATCACCATAAGGCTTTTTCCTTTACAGATGTCAACAGACCTGCTGCGTATTTCCTGCATTTTAAGTCTTAATTGCTGTTAGAAGTAATCTTTAGCAGCCAGAAGTCTAATAATTTTTCTTTTGCTTGTATTGGAGTAGATTTCTAACACTGTTAAGTGGTTGAGTGCAATTATAACAGTATTGGACAGCAAGCTATTGCTCAAAATGTTTCTCTCCTTACTCCTGCACTGGTATCTTTATGTCCTTCAAGATTATCTTTTTTTTATTTCTTTCTATTCTAGTCCCGTTTGAGATGATTTCCTAAAACACTTCAATACAATGAGGACATGAAAGGATAACTCTTCACTACCTCATTTGACCATTCTAATCACCACTATATTATCATATTTGTCTGATGTCTAGTACTACATGAGCAGAAATTTTGGCCAATTAAACATTAGGATGACTGACGCCTTTGTTTTCAGTCCCTAGCTACAGACTCCATCCCTCTCCCTAGCAACAGTCCAAGACTTAGCTTGTCTTGCCACAACTATCATGTTCGAACAAGAAATAAACTTCCAATCATATATTCGCACCATCTCTAAGATTACTTATTAGCTCTCTATAATATTTCCCAATAAGGGAAAAATTGATGGAAGGCAAATAATATCAGATTTGTAGAATTGGCCTATAAAGATGATTAAACATAAAGTGAGAGTGTTTAAATGAGTTCAAATAGCTGTGCACAAATGTGCGTACAGTGTTTATAATAAAATGGGAACTGGAGGTAACAATGGATTAGAGGGACAAGATGGAAGAATGATCATTGAGGCATGGTTACTGAAAAGTCAGGATGAGAAATTAAACATTGTGGAGAATAACTTATTTAGAAAAAGATAGAAAGAGAAAAGGGGAGATAGAGAGGCTGTATTTATTCAGGTTAACAATGGCAGTGGACAAAAATGGCGCAGGTGTCAGCAAAACAAAAATAGAATGCATATAGACAGAGGTAACAGATAATTTTGGCTGAATCACACCAAAAGGTGCCACCTTCACACACCTAATAGTGGAAAGTAGGGGAAGAAGAAGTATGCAAACAAATTATGGAATTGAATAAAATGCTGCCCATGCTGTGGACATTTAGACCAGTTTTTGTATTAAAAACACTTTATCGAAATATTCTTGTTAGTGAGGCAAAAAAGGGACACAGAATACAGTTTTTGGTTCAACTCAATTTTATTAACAGAAGTTTTCTTACTGAAAACACCATACGAGAATTTCTGAAATAGCCGCAACAGAAATTCTGTCTAGCTCTATCCATGTGGGAAAGGATATTACCCACGACAATCCATGAGTTTGAGTTTGGCCATTAGAATCTGCAACATAGAGCTAGTTCTATTCCACAAAGGTAGGTCTCACAGGTCAAGGCAGATCTTCTTCTGGGTCTTCGTGCGTTGCTGCACATTGTTTTGCCATGAGTCTTTTCAACTCTTGCCGTATTTTCCTGACTTTCTTACTATTGCCCACATTACACAAGAGGTTAAAGGATGGGAAAATTCAACCCATGGGAAAGCAGCAACATCTTTGATACCACCTCTACTATCTTATAGAACAAAATTTGTGTATGCATGACAATACCGGAACTCAGTTCTCTCCAAGTGGGCAATCCTATCTTGGAAGGTAATTAACTTTGCTCGTTACAGGTTCAAAATGGTTGAACTCTCTTAATACTGTGCAAGTGTATTCACTAATCAGTGTGTGGCTTACCAGCATCTTCTTCAAAGCAATTAGAGATGGGCATTAAACCTTAGTTAAAACATCTCATGAATGAATAACAAAAATCATTGAAATGCCCTTGTAACCATGGTAAAACTAATTGTCCATTCCAACAAATTTACTACATAGCATCAATGAAAATTAAACTGAAGGCAATAAAAAAAAGGTCAGCTCTGTTTATCACAATAAACTTTAATGGTGTTGTAATCTCCAGTAACAAATAATCATTTCAAAAGGTTTATGCAGAAGATGCTGGGAGCTAGAGAATATAATTACTTGTCTCTATAGGAACCTGGAAGATACAGTGATAAATAGCCCTCTGAAATGCTGCAACATATCACTTGCCTGAAAGAGAGATTGAAGCCAGATCATTACTGGTTGGAGTGATAATGACCAAGCTTTGAACGAGATAAAATGATAAATCACTGATGCGGGAGTAGTGGGTTTAGGTGATGGTGTGGTCAGTGATAGGTTACCAAACCCTGACATATTTGCTTCTGTTCCACTGTAAAACTGTTGTGCTGTGCGCAGCTGGGTTTTTCATGAAATCAGAAAATTAGAAAGCAAAGTGTGCAGCGCTGAAATTTTGCAGGCAGCTCAGTTCTTGATTTCTTCTCACCTCGCACCATCTTGTGACTTCTTTAGATGGAGGTGAGAATGCCCCAAACATATCTCATTTGATCCGAAATGACCATTGAGATTGTCACTTCCCTGACTGCGCACATTTATTTTCTGGTCTAGCGTGTCCATAGCGGTTAGCCAGCTGCTAACTCCAGGTATTGGTTTAGATTTACTGTACCTATTCCTGAAGATGTTTGGTCTAGTTTTCTTGTTTGATCTTCATTTTCTTTCTTTTTGAATATATTATTCTGCAGAAGACTTGTAGGATAAAATGTGCTGTTTTGTACTCTGACATGATAGAGTTATTCCAGGCATTTTTTTTCTTGAATTTGTTCTGAGGAAGGGTCACTGGACCCGAAACATTAACTCTGTTTTCTCCTTCACAGATGCTGCCAGACCTGCTGAGCTTTTCCAGCTACTTTGTTTTTGTTCCTGATTTACAGCATCCGCATTTCTTTTGGTTTTTATTATGACAGAATTGTATTTGATTCATTCCAGGACCAGTCACCATACTCAAAGATAAAGTGCATTTAACCTGATCATGTGGTTGATTAAAAAGGAGGAAGAAATACTTACATCATCAAAAGCTGGAACAAATGTGGCAACAAATAGATTTAAGAGAAACCTCAGAATGAATGATTTTATCCATTTTTGAAGCTATTAGAAGTATACACAACAACACACAAATAATCTTTGGAGGCCTCCAGGTTAGTTATTACATCGTAGACTATCTTCCATTTTAGAAAAGGTGTGTCATTAAGGAATATTAATGGATGTCAAAACTGCTGCAGAAGGTGTAAGGGAATGTAAGAAGGGGGAAATGTCACTCATTGAAGAGATAGATAACAGCCACAATAATAAACCTTCATCTGTAGGTGTTGTAATGTACAGTTGCCAGTGTTGGACTGGAGTGGACAAGGTCAGAACTCAGATGACGTCAGGTTGTAGTCCAACAGGTTCATTTGAAATCACAAGCTTTTGAAGTGTTTCCCCTTCATTAGGCCTCAGATGTCAAATAAACCAATAGGGTAGATGATGGCCTAGTGGTATTATCGCTAAACTATTATTCCAGAAAACCAGCTGATGTTCTGTGGACCCGGGTTCGAATCCCACCACTGCAGATGAATTTAAAGAAGAGGAAGAAATACTTACTTCATCAAAAGCTGGAACAAATGTGGCAACAAATAGATTTAAGAGAAACCTCAGGAAAAAAATTCAAGAAAAAAATATGTGTGGAATTAAGTATCTACTGATCACCATGAATCCATTGTCGATTGTCGGAAAAACTCATCTGGTTCGCGAATGCCCTTCACGGGAGGAAATCTGCCACCCTCACCTGGTCTGGCCTACATGTGAATCCAGGCCCACAGCAATGTGGTTGACTTTCAACTACCCTCTGAAATGTCCTGGCAAGCCACTCAGTTGTCCCAATTGCTACAAAGTCTCAAAGAAATGAAACGGGATGGATCACCTGACATCGACCTAGGCACTGGAAAAGACAATGGCAGAAACAGCCCTGTTGGCCCTACAAAGTCCTCCTCGCTAACAGCGGGGTGGGGAGGGGGTGCTAGTGCCAAAATTGGGAGAGCTGTCTCACAGACTAGTCAAGCAATAGTCTGACATAGTCATACTCGGAATCACATGTTACAGACAAGATCCCAGACATCACCATCCCTGGATATGCCCTGTCTCACGGGCAGGACAGACCCAGCAGAGGAGAGATACAGTTGTGAGGGTGTTGCTCTGGGAGTCCTCAACATTGACTCTGGACCCTATGAAGTCTCAGGGCTTCAAGTCAAACATGGGCAAGGGAACCTCCTGCTGATTACCACATACCGACATTCCTCAATATTGAACAGCACTGAGCATGGCAAGGGCAGAAAATGTATGCTGGGTGGGGGATTTCAATGCTCACCAACAAAAGTGGCTCTAGCAATACTGCTGCTTGGGTCCTTAAAGGACATAACTGCTAGACTGGGTCTGTGGCAGGTGGTGAGGAAACCAACAAGAGGGAAAAGTGTACTTAACCTCATCCTCACTAACCTGCCAGTTGTAGTTGCATGACAGTATCAGTAAGAGTGACCATCGTACAGTCCTTGTGGAGACAAAGTCCTGCCTTCACATTGAGAACAACCTCCATCGTGTTGTGTGGTACTATCACCGTGTTAAATGGGACAGACTTTGCACAGATCTAGCAACTCAAGACTGGGCATCGCTGTGTGCTGTCAACAGCAACAGAATTGTACTCCAACACATTTTGCAACTTCATGGCTTGGCATATCCCTCACTCAACCATTACCATCAAGCCAGGGGATCAACACTGGTTCAATGAAAAGTGCAGGAGGACATGCCAGGAGCAGGACCAGGCATATCTGAAGATGAGGTATCAACCTGGTGAAGCCACCAAACAGGACTACTTGTACGCCAAACAGTGGAAGTAACAAGTGATAGACAGAGCTAAGCAATCCCACAACCAACGGATCAGATCTAAGCTCTGCAGTCCTGCCACATCCAGTCGTGAATGGTGGTGGACAATTAAACAACTCACTGGAGGAGGATGCTCCGGAAATATCCCCATCCTCAATGATGGAAGAGCCCAGCACATCAGTGCAAAAGATAAGGCTGAAGCTTTTGCAGCAATCTTCAGCCAGAAGTGCCAACTGGATGATCCATCTTGGCCTCCTCCAATAGTCCCCAGCATTACAGATACCAGTCTTCAGCCAATTCGATTCACTCCATGTGATATCAAGAAATGGTTGGAGGCATTGGATACTGCAAAGGCTATGGGCCCTGACAACATTCCAGCAATAGTACTGAAGACTTGTGCTCCAGAACTTGCCTCTCCCTTAGCCAAACTGTTCCAGTACAGTTACAACACTGGTATTTATCCGGCAATGTGGAAAATTGCCCAAGTATATCGCGTACACACAAAGCAGGACAAATCCAACCTGGCTAGTTACCGCCCCATCAGTATATTCTCAATCATCAGTAAAGTGATGGAAGGTGTCATCAACAGTGCTATCAAGCAGCACCTGCTCAGCATTAACCTGCTCAGTGACGCCCAGTTTGGGTTCTGCCAGGGTCACTCAGCTCCTGACCTCATTACAGCCTTGGTTCAAACATGGACAAAAGAGCTGAATTCCAGAAGTGAGGTGAGAGTGACAGCCCTTGATATCAAGGTTGCATTCGACCAAGTGTGGCACCAAGGAGCCGTAGCAAAATTGGAAACAAAGGGTATTAGGGGGCAAACTCTCCGGTGGTTGGAATCATACCTGACACATAGGAAAATGGTCGTGGTTGTGGGAGGTCAGTCATCTCAGCTCCAGGACATCTCTGCAGGAGTTCCTCAGGGTAATGTTCTCGGCCCAACCATCTTCAGCTGCTTCATCAATGACCTTCCCTCCATCGTAAGGTCAGAAGTGGAGATTTTCCCCGATGATTGCACAATGTTTAGTACCATTCGTGACTCCTCAGATACTGAAGCAGTCCATGTTCACATGCAACAAGATCTGGACAATATCTAGGCTTGGGTTGACAAGTAGCAAGTGACATTTGTGCCACACAAATGCCAGGCTGTGACCATCGCCAATAAGAGACAATCCAACCATCACCCCTTGACATTCAATGATGTTACCAGCACTGAATCTCCCACTATCAACATCCTAGTGGTTATCATTGACCAGAAACTCAACTGGACTCATCACATTAACACAGTGGCTACAAGAACAGGCCAGAAGCTAGGAATACTGCAGCAAGTAACTGACCTCCTGAATTCTCAAAGCCTGTCCACCATCTGCAAGACACAAGTCAGGAATGTGATGGAATACTCCCCACTTGCCTGGATGAGTGCAGCCATAAAACACTCAAGAAGCTTGACACCATCCAGGACAAAGCAGCATGATTGGCACTACACCCACAAACATTCACTCTCTCCACCACTGACGTTCAATAGCAGCAGTGTGTACTATGTACAAGATGCACTGCAGAAATTCACCAAAGATCCTCAGACTGCACCTTTCAAACGCATGACAACTTCCATCTAGAAGGAAAAGGGCAGCAGATATATGGGAACACCACCACCTTCAATTCCCCTCCAAGCCACTCACTACCCTGACTTGGAAATATATCGTTGTTCCTTCACTGTTGCTGGGTCAAATCTTGGAATTCTATCCCTAATAGCATTGTGGGTCAACCCACAGCAGGAGGACTGCACCAGTTCAAGAAGGCAGCTCACCACCACCTTCTCAACGACAACTAAGGGTGGGCAAGAAATGCTGGCCAGCCAGCAACGCCCACATCCTACAAATGAACAGGAAAAAAAATTGGGCTCTAACCTGGTGTCATCTAACTTCTGATCATGAGAATTGTGAGCAGGCGTTTGGTGAACATCATTGAAACAGAGATAGAAGGCATAGATAGTACTGATACCCCATCACGCTATTCTGCAAGAGGTACATCAGATACAAATGTCACCTGAGTTAAGGAAATGAACTGGATAAGTGTGAGAACATCAGGAGGTTTGAGTTCAGGGAATTCAAGAAAAACTTATAGTTAGCCAAGACTGTAAATGGTGAGCAAATTTCAAATTTGCTTAATGAAACCAATCCATTGGGTTAGAACTAAATCCCCCAGAACTGAACACCTGCAGTTCCTTGCATTATTTCTCAATGCAGCAATAATAAGGGTACATCAGAAAAGCTGCAAATTTAGGTGGAATCAAGTCACACCACATTAATACCACACAGAGGGAAGACAGTGAATAAGGCTCAATCCTCTAGAGAGTGAGAATGGAGAGTTATTTGTCAATGATAAGGAAATGGCAATGAGATGAATAAGTATTTGCTCTTGTCTCCACCATTGAGAACACTGCTGAAGATGTTCCTGGTCTTAAACAGTTAAATTATAAAAGTAACTTGACCTACATTCCCTCAGACATTGAAGAGTGATCCAATTAAGATATTTCAACGTTAAAAGGATTCAAAAGATATATTCTGGCAGGAGAAATAGAAGAAGGGATACAATCTCAAAGTTACATTAAGACAATTTTGGAGTGAAGGCACAACTTTTTACGCAAAGTGGAGTAAAAATCTAGAATTCCCTTATCCATAAGCTATAAATGCTGTGTAAATTGAAATATTGCACAATGAGATGGAGAAGGTTTTATTCAGTAAGGTTATCTATACATATGTATGAAAGCTAAATAAATTAATGAGTTACAGATCTCAGAAAAATAATTAAACATAATGTAGTTGAAATGTTGCTGTGATAATTATTAAAGGAAACTCCAGTGATATAGAACCTTTCCAAACCGTGTTATTCACTGGTATTTTACTCTCTTGTTCTTTCAATAAAAATCAATCATAAACTTCAGCTAATAACAAAAATATAACTTTGACATCTCTTAGTTGTAGTCGAGCTAAATGACTTTCAAATTAAGACTTAATCTTACAATGAGTTTGTTACGGCATTAGAGTGGAATGTTGATGCAGCAGACGCAATTAAAATGCCAAAATCAATGACTCAACTCAGCAAATACCAGGAACGTTGCTTTCTGTGGTAAATAATCTTCGTATTGATCTTGATTACAGTAGACATTATAGAAAATCATTCTTGCGTGCCAGTAAATGCACACGCTTTTAAAGCTGGAAAAACAAATTTGAACAAGTTTCAAATTACAAAGATACAATTGTGATTGTTCCTTAGTTCTTGGAAATGATCAATATGAGTATGACACATAGTGCGTGCCTGTTATCATGTTGCATACCACACCTGAACCAACCCAATACATAAGAGCTGTCAGTTTTGTGACTTTTGAGAAAACAATAAATGTAACGATAACATCTTTTGTAGATCACAGCTTCTCATTATAAGATTAGAATCAATAGCGTAAGTGCTGTTTTCTGGTTTTGAGAGTAGATACATTACTTAGGGCCTCAGATTTCAGGTATAATCAGTTCCGTTAGTTCTAAACCTATTCTCAGAGCAAACGTCAAAAGAAGTCTGTTCGGTGTCAGAAGATGCGCTCACTTTCGAAGTGGAGCATACTTGAAAACAGCAAAACAATGAGGGCCAAACTTACTATTCCAGAACAAAAACCAAAAGAAATGTGGGTGCTGTAAATCAGGAACAAAAACAGAGTTGCTGGAAACCAGTTTTGAGGAAGGGTCACCAGACCCGAAATGTTCACTCTGATTTTTTCTTCACAGATGCTGCCAGACCTGCTGAGATTTTCCAGAAACTTCTGTTTTGGTTGCTATTCCAGAAATTCTATAATTTACAGCAAATGCGCCTAATTCAACTTAACTGTTTAGAAAAAGGAATGATACAGTTCCATAATTTTTCAAACCTGAAGTGGTTGAGCTCACAGATTTTAATGGCGAACTATCTTTGGCTGTAACATTGTTGACTGAAACAATTAGAAAACATGTTTTTCAATGATTTCTCATTCTGAAAGCTGCAGCTTCTACAAGGTGAAGCCCTTACCATGAGAGTTTACTGAGGCCATTTCTATATAGTTGGAAATAAAACAAAAACAAGAAGCCAAAGACATGTAGAGTTAGTCTGCAGCGGTAGGAGAAATCCACAAGCTGAAAGGGCACCTTTTTAACAGTCAACATGCTTTTCCAGTCTTCCAATGATATCTCAAGAGAGGCCTGCTTGAGAGGCAGTAGTTTCAGTAAGCAGAGGAATGTTATTTCCCGTTCCAAGCTGACCTCCCAGCACAAAGCACAGACCAGCCAGATTAATGGACTTCATGTCGCAAAGATGTTTTGCTGCTGACACACATATTTGCAGTAAGTACTTATTATCATTTCTGGCCACAACTAGTGCCTTCAGTGATACTATGGTATCATTAAAATCAGTGAACATGTGTCAATTGTTCAAAGTCTTTACAGACAATGGTATTCCTCCACGTATAAGGATTCCATGCTTGTATAAATAAAAAATGAAAGGGCTGCATATGCAGTTATATATGGAGCGATATATGGAATAGTCTTTGTTCCACTCCTTCTCAGGTCAATATGTTCATTTCTTTCTCCAGAACTTTGTGCGTCTCACGCTCAGCTGGTAAATTGCATTCAGTTTTGCTTCTAATCCTCACTCCTCCATGTCTTTCGTATCGTTTAGCTCTGGTCCATCTCTGACACTCAAATATACAAATTACCATGGGTGCTGGAGATTGAATTTTTTTTGCACTTTCCAGCCTTCAGGATATAACATTGAGTTCATCAACTTCAGACACTGTCCTCAATTTTAATTACACCCCCTTCTTTCCCATAGTGTCTTGTTTTCATGGGTATACTCTGAATAGAGCTGAGCTATTTTGTAATTAACATCTGCCATAAACATCGATTCTTTGTCTATTTCTCTCCTCTAATATTATTACAACTTCCTTTGCCTTTTATTCTGGGTCACCCTTACCATATTCCCCATATGCTCCTTCTCCTCATATGTGAACAGCTTTAAAAAGCGTAATTTTCCAGACCCCATCAGCTCTAAAGAAATTTTGTTTTGGACTTGAAATGTTTCTCCTTCCATGCATGCTGCCAGACCTGTTGGCTTTCTCCAACACTTTCTGCTTTTATTCCATCTCTGACTTTTCCCTTCATCAATTTGTCTATCTCCTTTTGAAGTGATAGACTGTTGACCATTTATACTGTGTGATCACTTACTTCCACAACTACCTTGACTATCTTTCATTCATCTATGTTATCCCATATTCTAGACATACTTTCTGGAAGATTACTTTTCTTTCAATGTTTCCATCCCATCTGTACTGGCAATGCTACCTTTCACAATGGTGCTTTTCACTATATCGTCTTTTTCCTCGGTTGGGAGTTGGCCTGCACAGCGCTTGATGGAGCTCTGTTTATCTGCTTCACTTTTCATATTGTATGGCTGAAAAATGACCTTTTTTGTTGAAACCTTTTTGTTTCATTTAGCTGGGTATTTTGTAAGAATACAAATTCGAGGAGAAAACCAATACTTATACTGCATGAGATGAGAGTGCTGATTGGTAGAAAGTGGATATTGTTTTGTTGGACTACGTTTGCTGGATAAACCTGACTGTGTAAAGACTTACGCTAACAATCAATTTAGAATTATCATTTGGGCTCACAGTGAGCTGCACTTATGTGTGTTGGACGATACATATATTAATACATTGAGCCCTGCAGAACATAAATGTGCACGTATTATGCCTGTTTCAACTCAACAAAAAACAGATGACAAACATTTGCTGATTCATTTCTGGGAGCAATCAGAGTTATCTGCCTAGTTTAATATTTAAACTTTGCCTGCCTGTTAAGTGGCCATCAGCATTAATGGGGCATTCTCCGTCACTCTGCCTCAACCAATCACACTGTTTGACAGTTATGAACAGAATTTAGTTTCCCCATTCTACATGTACATTTTTGACTTCACAGAAATGGTCCACGTTCAGAGGAAATAGAAGCAGGAGGAGGCCATTCAGCCCTTCAACCCACTATTCAAGATGATCATGGCTGACCATCCAACTCAGTATCCTGCTCCTACTTTCTCCCCATACCCTTTGATCCCTTCAGCTCTAAGAACAATATCTAACTTCTTCTTGAAAACTTTCAATGTTTTGTCCTCAACCACTTTCTGTGAAAGAGATTTCCAACGGTTATCTGTTCTCTGGGTGAAGAAATTTCTCCTAAATTGCCCCCCTTATTCCCTTAGAATGCAAACCATGGTTCTGGACTCCCTGATCATTGGGAATATCCGTCCTACATTTACCCTGTCTACTGCTCATAGATTCAAAGAGGTCTGCCACAGAGAAAAAGCACCATCAGTGATTGAATCTGCACTAGTCAAAAACAAGGACCTTAGAATGTGATTCGTAGGTCTGGACACCCCAGTCATTGGGAACATCTTTCCTGTGTTCACTCTGTTGAGTTGAGTTTGAAATTTCATAGGTTTTTATGAACCTGCCCTCATTGTTCTGAACGCCATGAATATAGTCCTAACCGATATAGAGTCTCTTTGTACATCAGTCCTGACATCCCAGGAATCAGTCTGGTAAACTTTTGTTGCATTCCCTTCTTAGCCAGAACATCCTTCCTCCGATGAGGAGACCAAAACTGCGCAAACTATTCTAGGTGTGGTCTCTCCAAAGCTGTGTCCATGACATCTCTGCTCCTGTACGCTCATCCTCACTGCAAAGGCCAATATATTACAATTCCTTAAAATAAAATAAAGAACTACGGGTGATGGAAATCTGAAACAAAAACAGAATTTGCTGTAGAAATTCAGCAGTTCTGGCCTCTTAAATGTTTAAATGCATACTAACCATTAGAGATGGGTAAAAAAAAAATGCTCGCCTAGCCACCAAAGCTCATGTCTTGCAAAAAAATTTTAAAAATGTGATTCTGTTGCCAGGGATGATCTTTGGCGGATTGGGCGAAGTGAGGTGTAGAAGGGCATGCAGTACACACCAGACAGAGTGTCCCACTTAACTCTTGCATGTCCTGCACAACTAGAGCATACAAAGAATGAATGCTGAAGACCTGGGAGAGCAGCATCAGCCGTCCAAAGAGAAAGATGAGAATATTGAACAGAAGGCACAATCGTTGTGAAGGACATTTTTCTGACTGGAGGTCTGTGAGCAGTGGTGTTACACAAGGATCAGTGCTGGGACCTGTGTTGTTTTCAATTTTTATAAAAGATTCAGATCAAAGTCAGCGATCTGATTATTCTACGTGCATTGAAAATTGGTGTATTGGATAGTGAGGAAGGATATCAAAAGATGCAGCGGGATATAGATCAGCTGGAAAGTGGGCAGAGAAATGGAAAATGGATTAGGGTTAGTGTTAATTTAATCTGGACAGGTGTGAGGTGATGCATTTTGGAATGTCAATTATGAGAAGAAATAAGACAGTAAATGGCTGGAGTAAATAGGAACACTGAGATACAGAGAGATCTTGGGGTCTGAGTTCATAGATCCCTGAATGTGGCAGAACAAATGGATAAGATGGTAACAAAGGCATGCAATGTGCTTGCCTTCATCTGTCTGGGCATTGAGTATAGACGTTGGGAAGTCATATTGCAACTGTATAAGACGTTGGTCAGGCCACATTTGGAGTTCTGCATGCAGTTCTGATTACCACACTATAGAAAAGTTGTGGAGGCTTTGCAGAGGGTGCAAAAGAGATTTTTTCGAAGCAGGGTCCAGACCCGAAACGTTAGCCTTCCTGCTCCTCTGATGCTGCCTGGCGTGCTGTGTTCCTCCAGCTCCACACTGTTATCAGGATGTTGCCTGGTTTTGAGTGCATTAGCTATTAGGAGAGGTTGGGCAAATTTGGGGTTTTTTTTTGCAGGACATCAGAGACCAAAGGTTTACTTGATAGAAGAGGATAAATTGTGAGAGATATGGTAGAGTCTTTTTCCCAGGTGGAAATGTCAAATACATGGGCCAACAGATATAAGGTGAGAGGGGAAAAGTTTAAAGAAGATACGTGAGGTAATTATTTATACACAGGGAGGTAGGTGCCAAGAATGCACTGCCACGGGAGGTGGTAGGGGTGGAGACTACAGCAATGTTGAAGAGGCATTTAGACAAAGGCTTGAACAAGCAGGGAATAAAGGGACACCGGCCATGTGTGAGCAGATAGGAATTGTTTAGAATGGCATTATTGTCTGCACAGACAGGATAGGTCAAAGGGTCTGTTCATGTGCTGTACTGTTCTATCTTCTGCATGGTAAAGTTCTGCAACATCAGGTGCAACAAGTCAGACAAAACTTAACTAACAGCTGATTTCAATAAATATGAACTGGATATGGTGATCACTCATCGACTGTTGAAAGGCAAGTGGTCTCAATCAACTCTGAGAAGAAAATACAACTTTTATTTTCTTTTTCTTCACTTTTGCAAATGTTGAACTTAAATTAGCATTTTCAAAACATTTGAGGTTTTTCCAGCATGTGATGCTCCTATATAGATTATGCTACACTGGGCTTTAGGGCAAGAGTAGCTTTCCCTTCAACAGGGTTCTAAGATGGTACGAAGTATGGGTAACTTGTATAGCTGGATTCTCGTAGTTGCAGTTACAATGATGGGCACATTGACTGGTGGTGCTGTAAAAAGCAGCACCAGTCAGTGCGAGTTTGTGATTGCAATGAAATGTCAGCAGTGCTACCTATGTGCCCTCAGAAGTATTTCATTTTCATTTGCCTGCCACTATGTACACCATGAAGGGCAGCTCCTAGCTGGAAGCAATTGACCTTTTGCACAGCTCAGCTGTTAAAATGGTGCCAATGAGAAGCCCAGGATGTTACAGCAGTGATGAGGTACTTCTGCCATTTGTGAGTCAGGGCATTGCATGAGCAGGGCACCAAAGCACACATAGCTCGTGAAGTAAGCTGTCAATAACAGTGTGAGGAAACTCCCTGGAGGTCAACAAAGTGAAATCCGCCTTGAAGCTCCACTTGACATTTTGCTGATTTCTGGTAATATTCTACCCATTGAATGGTTACAGCATAAAAAAAGAGAACCGTTGTATCTCTGACAGATCTTTGCAAGCATAAGTAATCCATCTCACTGCCAGTCTTTTCCAATGATTTTGAGAACCTTCTCTCTTCAGGTGATCAATCAATCTCCTTTTAAAAGCTATGATTGAATCTGTCTTCATCTCATTCTTCAGTAGTACATTTCAGATCCTAATCAATCACTGCATTGAAAACTTTTTTTCCCTATGTTACCAATAATTTATTTGCTAATCACTTTAAATGTGCTTCCTCTGGTTCTGGATTGTTTCTCCAATGGGAATAGTTTCTCTCTATCTACTCTTCTGATTTTGAACAGTTCTGTTTAATACCCTCTCAACATTTTCTTCTCTAAGAAGAAGAAACCCAGCTTCTCCAATTCAATCCTTAAAATTTATTTTCAGCAATTTGCACCTTCATTTTAGTAATGATTTAGTTCTTTCCATTGAATGATATATGTGTCATTGTTGGGTGGATAAATCATCCAATGTGTTTGGCGGGATATTACACTGGCAGCATCATACCCACTGTAAACAGTGTGAATTATGCACTTCAGCGTATTAAATTCTAGCAATTATGCTTTACCTCCGTTTTGTTTTGAAGCTGCTTTGCAAACATTCATGCATTAATAGGCTCCTGCTAATGTCGTCATAAAGGTTACACAAAGTTCTGCTCAAAAGCAGTTCCATAACTTCAGCTAATAGTTTTTTTTTTCTCCCACCTATATCAATTTTGCATTAAACTCCACGCAGTGTATGATCAGGAACACACTATAGGAGTGAAATCGATACTCGTGCAGGCATTTCATGAATGGTTTGGTGTATTGGGTCAACATATTGCCCACATTTATATTTTTAAATGCAATTGTTTCAGTTTAGAGTTGACACTGTTGAATATAGATGGCATTTGAACAAAAATATTGACATTACTTGGCATGTTTTGTCACACTTTAGTGCACTTTTTTACCCACTGTACATCATTATTTCCACATTTACGTAAACCTATCTCTGAAATTACATTTTTCCATTAGTGGCTATGCAGTGGGGGAGTCAATGGTCCAGTGGTATTATCACTGGATTGTTAATCTAGAGAACCAGATAACATTCTGAGGCCCCAGGTTCAAATCCCACCACTGCAAATGGTGGAAGTTAAATTCAATAAAATATCTGGAATAAAGAATCTATTGATGACCATTAATCTATTGTTGATTGTCACAAAAAGCTCACCTGGTTCACTAATGTCATTTAGGGAAGAAAATGGCCATCCTTACCTGGTCTGGCCTACATGTGACAGCAATGTGGTTGACTCTGAGCTGTCCACTGGTCAATTAGGGATGGACAATAAATGCTACCTAATCAGTGATGTCTTCAACCCATTAATGAGTAAAGTGGAGTCTCAATTTTGCACTGCCATCCCGTTGTGTGGAAAAAAACACTGATGATCTGAACAAACTAAAGCCCTTTTCTTCCTGATTTGCTACCAGGTTTACTAACTAACTGAAATAATATAAAATTAAAATATATCAAAACAAAACCATTGCTTTAAGGTAGTACTGAATTTCGTTATTGTGTCTCACTAATTCTCATTAGACCTCTAACACAGCTTCACTGGAGAAGGTTATGGTTACAGGAAGTTGGGAGTCCTTGGATTGAGTTTTATCAGTACAGCAATGGCTCTGATAGTGGATCCATTATGGTTTTTTTCGGATTCTTGAATGGAGTACTTGGTGATCAAACAACTAATAAGTTGCCCTTGACTCTCCTGTCCCTTTAAGTGATACAGTCCTGCCTCCAAGAGCTTCCATCTAGTTGAAGGACTGACGGCTCCTCAAATCAGAAAGCATCACTGCTGGAATTGCATGTAACCTGGGATAGGAGCAGGGATAATGCTCTAGGAAGAAAAGTAAGTGGTACTGGGGTCTGCAGATCAATCAGGCTTGGTTGGGAGTGGCTATTAGGTGGTAGGGCGGGAAGGATGGGGGGTGTTGTTGCCTCAAGAGTAGGTGGTGTTGATAGCACCACAAGACATCTCCACGGCTCGCATGGTATCTGTTTAGGAAAGATTCTTCCCTTGCTCAACTTCAAGCTGGAAGGGAGACAGCCAGATTTTACTGGGCAGTTTCTCCTCATGACAAAGGGCTCACCTTCCCTTTGGTAAAATGTCAGCAGCGATGACAAGAGGCAAGTTAAAGGTTTCAATTGGCCTCTGAATGGGAAGGCTATCTTCCGACCTCCCTGCAACTGATGGAATTTTGAGTTGTTGGGAAACCAATGAGCACACCATGATGTTTTCTCTTGCTATTTTGTGGAGACCATTTCCCAGTCCACCCTGAGAGCCCCGTTACATTCTGGCCCATGTGTATTCATACCAGAAATCAGCTAAAACTAATGTTATGTGTTGACAAAGAAAAAATGTTATTTGGTATCTAAATGGACAAACTGATAATTGCTTACAACATATCATTCTAATTATGTTTTAACTGTTTTGCGCACTAAAGATTTTTCAAGCATCACTGTAGATATTTCCTAGTCCTTTAAATTAGTTTAATCATGCTCTCTCTTTCAGTCTCTGTGAACTAGCTCAAAATGTGTTCATTCTTAATTATTAATTCCCAGCGGTCGATTGCTAAAGAGTAAACAGGTGAAAGGGCTTTCCTGAAATCTGATCATTTGCAGCACAGTCTCCTCCTCCAGTTTCATTGACTGCAGGAAACTGCATTGTTATACCTTCACAAAGTCTGACCTACAAAGCTGAAAATAGCACTTAGAATATAAAGTTCCTGTCTATCCTGCAGCACTTTGAACAGACATTCACATTGTTATGTTACTGTGTGATATTTTAATGGAAAAGGAAGAGTAAACTATTAGACATTGATTGTGTTTTCTTGCTTTTTTGACACATGCTGGTGCAAGAATATGTAATGCTCTTTTCTGTAGTCGAAAATAGTGGCTTTCACTGGTCACAGACTCTCCAGGAGATGTCTTTAATGGTGCCAGAGTTCCTGTCTGTATCAGATGGGAGTTTCACAAATAAATTCACACTGGGATCAAGTGACTTCATGCAATGCCAACATTATTTATGAACATCACATGCTGACTAAGGCTACCTCCTGTTCCTTTCTTCATGAGACAGTATTTAATACTTTAGCTGCTTTGAATAAACCTTGTAAACAGCTTTGGAGATATTTTCCTTTTAGTTGATTTTTCTTGATTTTTGAAGATTTTGAAATTGCAGGATTCTCAACTCTTAAGATTGTTTTGGAATTGCAGTTGTTTCTTAATGGTGTCTTTCTCCAAGAATGCAAACATAATTAGGAGCAAACAAGCATGGGGCTGGATGAACACAGCAGGTCAAGCAGCATCATAGGAGCAGGAAAACTTGACGTTTTGGGCCTAAACCCTTCAATTAGGAGCAGGTCACTTAACCCCTTGAGCCTGCTCTCCAATTCAGTAAGATCACGGCTAATCTGATTAGTCTATATTACCAGCCACCCCAATAACAATTCACCCCATTCCTTAAGAAAAATCTAACCACCTCTGCCTTAAAAATATTCAAACTCTCCTTCCACTGCCTTTTGAGGAAGAGAGTTCCAAAGACACCCAACTTTCTGTGAGGAAGACTTCCTCCTTATCTCAGTCTTGAATAGGTGATACCTTATTTTTAAACAGGCCCCTAATTCTGTTTACCTCACACGAGAAAAAGTCCTTTGCACACTCACCCTGTGAAGACCATTAGGATCATATATGGTTCAATCAAGTGACTTCTTACTGTTCTAAACTCCAGAGGTCCCATGCCTAGACTATCCAGATTTTCCTCATAAAACAATCTATGCATTCCCAGGTATTAGTCAAGTAAATGTTTGAACTACTAACAATGTCTTTATATCCTTCCTTAAGTAACAAGAACAATACCGTAAACCCTGTTGCAATAATATGTGTGAAAGTGTGAAATTGGCTGGAAGAACAGAAAAGCGGAATGTTATTCATATAGGGAGATATTCCAGAATTGCAAGAGCAGGAACTTTGTGATCTGGTACATGATTACAATAAAGTCGGTATGCTGGCAGTTGATTAGTAAGGCAAATGGAATATTGTCATTTATTGCAAACATTGCACAATGATATATATGTACCTTTTGTTATGGCTGTACAAGTCATTGGTGAAACCAGATTTGGAATACTGTCTCAGAGAAAAAAGGTACTGCAGATGCTGGAGAATCCAAGATAACAAGCGTGGGGCTGGATGAACACAACAGGTCAAGCGGCATCATCGGAGCAGGAAAACTTGTTTTCCTGCTCCGATGATGCCGCTTGACCTGTTGTGTTCATCCAGCCCCACGCTTGTTATCTTGGAATACTGTCTATAGTCTTATTCGACACCTTTATGAAAGGATATGATTGCATGAGAAACAGTTCAGAAAAGGCTTACTTGACTGTTAACTACATCTGCTGTGTGGGCTTTGCTTCCAGTAAAGTAGTTATACCTGATACAGCGATGCTTATGGCACTTCTTTAGCATACAAACTAGACATGGGTGATGTGGCCCTCAACGGATATTGATTGCAGCTTCATACATACATACTGTCATTGGAATTTCAGAATCTGGGCTAATATTAAACAATTCAGTTACAAAGACTAGCTTGCTTACCTTAGCATGCTATGCTTCAGGTGGGTCCAGTTAAGATGGAGACTTTTATACCCTCACATCTCATCCTATAATGCAGTGATGACATCAGGAGATTTTTCTTAGAAGTATATTGAAGGCTACCTGTGAGATATTACACAGAAGGCTGATTCCTGGATGAAAATGGTTGCCTTTTGAAGAACCGTTAATAATTTAGGCCTCTATTCATTTTAGATGATTGTCAGGTGATCATGCTGAAACTTCTAAGATTCTAGGGAGATGTGATAGGTTGGATTTTGAGATGTGATTTCAGCGTGGCATGATCTTCTCTTGGACTGTCTATCTGCCTGCAAGACAAATCTTGGCTTATAGTGAGAAAAGTCATTCCTACCTTCTGCATGCTATGAGACTCACTCCTTCTACATATTGATTTCAAGGGTGTGGTTGTGATGTAACAACTGTCCACCACTTTGTCAAGTGAACCTTTGTAAAAATGATGAGGGGGAGGTGTTGTAATTTTTGTTCTGTTCATCTTGAGCACTTCCATGATGCAAGACTTTACATTCTATGGGTTGTATGTGGGGGTGCACACCAAAATAAACATCCACTGCAACTGGAGAGGCACCAATTCTGTGAAAGATGCTCTTCGCTCATTCTGAAACTTGCTGGTCTTCAGGTGCAAGGATGTTGTCCCCGACTCCATGCAAGCTGCTGCAGGATCAAGGTGAGTGATGCACTTTAGCTTGAAGCAGTCTCCACAGGGACACAATGGGGAAAAGTCACTGCCTGATACCTATATTCAAAGGTATTGGAAACTGTATAGAATGTCTCTGGCTATATGACTGATATTAAATGTGTATCATAAATATAAAGAGTATTGCAAGTTTATTGAGACACCTACCAGTGTGACGTGCTGTATGTAGGGTTATATTTTTAGGGGATATTTTGTAAAGAAAAATCTCTCTCTACTGGCATATGCCAGCTTTTCCTCTATGAAAATTATGCATGGGCTATTGTGTGCCCTAATCAATAATTTCCGACATTTATGAGCCAATTTATTATAGTCCACATGATAAAAAGAAGAAACTATAATTGTGGCTAGGAAGAAGAGAGAGAGCAGTGAGGGTGGTAGAAATTAACAGTGTGTTGTTGGAAAGAAGGTACAGTGAGGTTTTGTCATGGATCATGAGAAGCCCAAGGGAAGGAGCCAATGTTCTGTTTGTTCGCTTGAGCCACGAACATTCCCATAGCTGTATTCAAAGACTTCAGAGACTTACTGAACATTGTGTTGCCAACAGACATCTTACTGTAATGTTAGCCATTACGTTTACCCAAAGAGTCGAAAACTCTAGCAGCTCCTGATTTTCCGTCTCCTAACCCTCAAGTTGCTCATGTGGACCACATTCAATGCCAGCATCTCACGTCCACCATGTTCATAAAGGCTGATGTGAAAAGTCGAACAGGAATCCCCTGCTGGCTCTTCACAGCAGCAGTTGTTCATCAATCTCGTCTTCCTAATAGAGGACCAATCTTGCTTCAGGACAGTACGTATTCTTGTACAACGAATCACAGTTTGGAAAAAGGGAATTTGCTGTTTTACCATGGAATTGCAAAGTTAAACAACCTAAGCTTAAAAATACCGAAGTACAACAAATTCACAAAAATACCAATTACATTTTCAATAGTCGAACTGAGAAATAAAACTTTATAATGCAATCATTCTTCACTAAGCCATTAAGCCACTTAGGCAGTAAATAATGGATATTTATTGTCATTCAATTGGACAATTTTCAAATTGCAGCTTAAGGCTGGCAGTAAATTCTGCTATTGAACCAGGGAAATATCGCAAACTTATCATTTTGTCAACTGGAAATGAACAAATTGATCTTCCTCAAAGTCTCTGTGGCTGACGTGAAAGTCATACTTTGGAGAAAGACAACTAACTCGTTGTAAGGATTGATCTGACATGAGGTGAATATTTTAGAGCAGCTAATGAAAGTTCAAACTTCATTTGGGTGGCAAAGTGGTCATTGCTGAGTTTTTAGACAAGCTCGAAAAGTCTGCGGCTTCCTTTGTTGAGTGGTCAAGGCAGACACAATTACAACATTTAAAAGGCATCTGGATGGG
The DNA here is from genome assembly GCA_024137785.1 of Ginglymostoma cirratum. Classification (NCBI taxonomy): domain Eukaryota; kingdom Metazoa; phylum Chordata; class Chondrichthyes; order Orectolobiformes; family Ginglymostomatidae; genus Ginglymostoma; species Ginglymostoma cirratum. Next base: position 10,594,077 of record JAHRHZ010000024.1, read on the forward strand.
TATAAGACTAGGAAGGGCTTAGAGGGATATGGGCTAAATGCTGGTAAATGGGACTAGGTCAAATTGGGATATCTGGTTGATGCGTGTGCGAGTCTATGACTCTATCCCATGGTGAATAAAACACCTAACTAAATATCTGAATCTACAGCAGTATCAGTCAAAGACCATATGGGCGATGAGCCTGTTCACCCTCAGCATTCTCTACTTTCATCCTAAACACTAATATCTGCCAAATGGGTAAAGGCTGAATTATTCTACTTTCTTGGGGATCAGGCTGTGGAATTAATAGACCTGATTCCACTGCATCTCTACTTTATGATATATAACTAGCAATTCGCTCAACATTGATGTTAAACATGCAATGTAATTTCATTTGGCTTTTTGCTTATAAAAATGAAACAGTTATCTTAAAAAGCAAGTTTCAAGACCTCAGAAGATTGTAGTTGCTTTATGATCAACAAGGTGTTTTTGAAACGTAGTCACTGTTGTGGTGAAAAATACAGAATTGATAACATTTGTTATGATCATACCTGTTACTCATGAGGTTGAAAATCGATTAAAAATCAAACTATCCTAGACCAGCACAGACAAAGGCCATTCAGTTCCTGAAGGCAATGTCAGGTTTCTGCTAAAGCCATATAGCCTGTCCTACCCTCTGGCCCCTTCACATTAGCCCTGCAATTGTTTTTTTCTTCAGAGGTTATTCAATTTTTTTGAAAACCGCAATTGAATCTGCCTCTTTTAAGACAATGCGTTTAGGGTCCTAACCATTTGCTGTGTGAAGAAGCATTTTCTCATAATTCCCTTTGGTTCTTTCGACAATCACCTTCACAGAATCGTCACAGTGTGGAAAGGGTCTTTCGGCCTAACAAGTCCACAGAGACCTACTGAAAACCATCCGACCCAGACCCATCCCCACATTTCCCATAGCAACACACCAAACCTACACATCTCGGAACACTACAGACAATTTAGCATGGTCAATCCACCTAACTTGCAAATCTTTGGATTGTGGAAGGAAACTGGAGCACCTGGTGGAAACCCACACAGACAAGGGGAGAACATGCAAACTCCACACAGGCAGTCGCCCAAGACTGGGAACAAACCCAGGTCCCTGGCACTGAGAGGCAGCAGTGTTAACCACTGATCTAATGCACTGCCCCACTGTTTTCTGGTACTTGGCCATTCTGCCAATGGGATAAGTTTATTTCTACCCATTTTGTTTTATTCCTTCATGATTTTGAAAACTTGTATCAAAGTTCCTATTCCTTTATAATAAGACATAACTTGAGCAATTCTCTAGTTTTTATATTCACCCTCATATTTAAGGGGAACGGAAAAGTATGACCAATGCCACAAAAATTCCCACATTTTCTCGGCATCCTCAGATGTTTTTCAGAGATCTTCTCAGAGGACGTCTGCACTACTTGTCCAGTTTCTCCTTTACAGGTTACTTGTTACCTATCTCCTCTCTGTGAGCACACATATGAGCTATGTCTTCTGGTCATTCACTTATCCTTAACATTTCATTATAATACAGAAATTACCGAGACAGTCCCTCTAGCCTGACCAATCGTGTGATTATGCTCTGTTTGGGCTAATTTCTATCTTTCCTCAGCTAAATCTATAATTGTAAATTATGACTCCCCCTCTCTCATAAGATTGCATGCCTTCCCCTTAAGTATATTAATATTATTTGGTTCTACATTTCCTGTCATACATTCACATGAATCATTAAGGATAGGCAAGATAATATCGTAGGTAATGGTATGCAGAAATGTCAAATAACGTTAAATAATGACTTGCCCAGGTGTTAAAACAGGCGCACAAGGCATTGGATGATGCAATGAGTTAGAAGTGTATTTCAACCTTAAAAAGTATATATATGGAACAAGCTAGTCAAATTTAGAGGACAAAACATCTGGGCTAGATGAATTGTATTTAGCTACTTTAAAATAATCTAGGGAAAAGTTAGCAGAGCCATTACTCCTCTCATTTAATAATTTATTCAAAAAGGTATTGTACTAGCAGACTTACAAATAACTAATGTTATTGGATAATGTTTGCAATATAATCTTGAGTGCGTGAAGAGTTATACTAGTAAACAATTTTGAATTGTCTGTTAGGCTCGCAATGTGGTGTATTTTCATGTAATAGAAACAACTTACATTAATACACAGGGTCACATTCTTTGTTAACTAAAGAACTATGTACACACATTGCATTCGTTTCAACGCAACAAAATAGATGACATCCAGTCTCTGGCCCATTTCTCTACGAAAGGCGTTGACTAATTAGAATTAATCTGCTTTCCAACGAAGACGGGTCATTGGACCTGAAACGTTAACTCTGATTTCTCCCAACAGATGCTGCCAGACCTGCTAAGATTTTCAAGCAATTTCTGTTTTTGTTGTAAACAATTGGGTCATTTGATCAGAACCGAAAAGGTATCGGAAGCCTTTCAGAGGACAAAATGGCAGGTAGCAGAAAGTGTGTCACCCTGTGCCTAGTTAGATGATGACTGTAACAGAGTGGCTGCTGGTGATCTGCAACGGATGTCTGAGGATGACACTGGAAACATGAATGTAGCATACCATGACAGCAGATCTCCTGGCAGGTGTACCTAAAAGCAGCAATAACATAAGTGTGCAGGAAGACTGCAAGAAGTTACGGGAGGATATTAATACCATCACAAGTGGGCAAATAACAGGCAAATGGAGTTCAAGACAGATCAATGTGAGGTAATATATTTTGGGACTTATTACTTAGGAGATGCAATTCAAGGAGCTGTAGGAGAGAGATGAAACTTCAGAGTACAAATACATCAACCACAATAAATTATGCCATAGATTAGCGAGAGCTTGAAAAAAGCAAACCAAATGCTGGGCTTTATTTCTGCACGGACAGAATGTAAAAACAGAAAAGTTATGTTAAACCTGCACCAAACCTTGGTTAGACAAAAGAATTGTGTAGAGTTCTGGTCTGCAAGCTAACTCCCTTAAGACTCCACAATGACTTCCACAATCCTCTTCAGAAATCGCTTTGGTATTCTGTGTCGGCTCCCTCCATACTCATCACACTGATTCCTTCAGCACTGCACAATGGCTACCCGAGTACTTTATGTTCAGTATCTCCGTACTTCACATTCACACTCTTCAATTTCATATGATTAAAGTATGTTTAACACCGATAATTGGGAATAACATTGAAGCCTATCAAATTCAAACAATTACTTAAATTGATGTTCTAGCTAAAATCTCGCTAATAAAATCCCCTTTTCTCTCTTCGTTGATATTTTGTTCAGTTAGTGGTAATCTTGCTAATGCTAGATATTTGTTAATGGTTGAATATAATCTCAACAGTAAATGCACTTGTGTTGTACCCAGAACAGTCCACCTAACTACCTTTGAAACCTGAGCTGCATGGTATTTGTTCACCCTGGTCTGATTAAAACTATAATATAATGAGTGACTGTTTATGAAACTATGCAGAACACAATTTATTTCAGTATTTTCTAGCCCTTTTACATGGAGCAGTGTATGTGGGCTCTCCATGCCTGCTTTCAAAAAAGCTCTGAATCGCGCTGGCTTCCACACGGGGCAGGGTTCAGGGACTAAAGACGCAGGTGCTTGGTTTCTTGGTTGTTGCACTTGTGGTCCTCTTCAAGGGAGGAGCTCTGGAGGACGTGGGTTGTGTGTGAAGGGGATAGACATCTCCTCACCATACACACCCTCCTGTCCCGTTAGTGTGCTTTCCTGCAGCAGAGTGTTACTCTCCCTGTCCTCACAGCCTCCTCCCATTCCTTGTGCAGATCAAGGGGGATCTTACAGTAAGATATCTCATAACCCAAAGTTTCCTTCCCATTGTCGACTATTGCAAGATTTGCAACAAAGAGCATTTGAACAAGAGAAATTGCTAGGCTGATGGTAAAGTTTTGACAAAGCATCATAGAAATCTCATGTGTTTCAGAGCTCCCTTTCACAGCTGCAGTTGTATGCAAATATAAAACTTAAGGTTGCATTTGTGATCCAGACCTTGTTTACTCAAAGCACTGTTGGAATGAGGCTGTCAGATATTGCACTCGAACTTACCGTGCAGATTGTTACCAAGTTTTCCCAAGTATTTTAAGTGGTAATTAGCCTCATTTTGAATATCAGGCCATTCCTAATGCAAGCTTCAAATCTATCACCAAAATGGCAACGATTCACTGTTTTAGCTTTAGATTCCAATTCAGCAACCTCAGGAAATTGTTACCTCCTGAATTTGCTGCGAAAGCTACTCCATATACTTTTACCAGCTTAGCATAATATTTTACAAAGAGGTGTAATAGTTGAAGGTGTTCTAGGATTTTGACCCAGCATCAACAAACAAATGGTTTGAACCGGGGTTTTCCATGACTTAACAGTAATGAAGGATTGAAGGATTTGCCAATCAAGAGACTACTGACTATAATTGGACACAGTTCTGCTGATGGAACATAATGTTGCTTGCATGTCCATTTTGAGCTGGTTCTGTTCTGAATGTGTCCTATTGAGCACAATGGTACTGCCACACGACATAGCAGAGGTAGCTGTCCTCAATGTGAATAAAGAACTTTGTCTACATAAGGAGTATTGATTGGTTCTCCTATCACCACATATACTTCTGTGACAAGATGTTTGTCATATGAAGAGAGATTTAGCAGTTTAGGCCTATACTCTCTGGAGTTTAGGAGAATGAGAGGAGTTATAGTTGATGCTATATAAGGTGCTAAAGGGATTGACAAAATAGACGTAGAAAGGATGTTTTCTCCTGTGGGGCAATCTGGAATGAGAGTTCAGTTTTAAGATAAGAAGTGGCAGGTTTAAAACAGAGATGAGGAAAAATTACTTCACTCAAAGGTTCACGAATCTGTGGAATTCACTTCCCTTAAAATGTGACCAAAACTGGGACATTGATTAAATGTATGGAGGAAAGAGACAGATTTTCATTTGTATGAGTTAAAGGATTATAGAGAGCAAGGAGGAAAGTAGAGGTGAGGTTGAGATGAGATCAGCCATGATCATATCAAATGGCAGGTTCAAGCAGCTAAATCCTGCTCCTATTTCTTAAATTTTTTATGTAAGTAGATTGGTGAGGATGTGTTACTCAGTTACTTTTCCCTCTTTCTGACTGTCTCTCCTCACCCATCACAGGCTGAATCTACTTGACATATTCTTCAGAACATAGTCAATTTGGTCAGCAGGGTCACTCTTAGTGATGAACATTGAATATTTCCCATCCAGTGTATATTTTGTGTCCTTGTCACTCTCAGTGCTTCCTCCAAGTGGTGTTCAGCATGGTGGACTTCCGATTAATCAGCTGAAGAATGGCCATAGAAGATTTCCCTGTCTACGTTTAACCTGAGGGATTTCATCGGCTCTAGTGTCAATATGAAGGTTCCCGGAAAGACATTCATGGCCATCCAAGGAAATCATATCACACTTTGATAGGGATGGAAAGAATCCTTTCTGTTTGGGTACTGCGCTGCCTCCCTCCGGTGGTTGACCAAGGGATAGTGATGATGGTATTTGGGATATTTAGTGTAGTGTGTGATTCATTGATTTTGATTTCCTTGTCTTGTTATCTGACTAATCTATGGGGCAGCTGTCTCCAATTTCACACAGCTCCCCACATCTTAGAGAAGGATGTCTTTACAGGGTCGTTGGGCAGGGTAAATCTTTGTTATTTTTGGTAAGCAGGTTGAAGTCATGTGGCCTCTCTGATTTTATTCTTTTTTGACTATTCTAGAGTAATTTGAAACAATGGAGTAACTTGATCAACTATTTCAAAGGTACTCAAGAGACAATTATGTTGCTGTAGGTCTAGAGTCATATAATCAAAGAATCCCTACAGTGTGAAAGCAGGCCATTTGGCCCATTGATTCTGCACCAAAGATTGTCCTACTCAGACCTACCACCAATTCTATCCTGGAGACTATGGGCAATTTAACATGGCCAATCTACCTAACCTGCACATCTCTGAGCTATAGGAGGAAACCAGCGCACCCAGAGGAAACCCGCAAAGACACAGTGAGTAAACGCCTACATACAGTTGCCCGAGGTTGGGATCGTGCCCAGGTCCCTGGCACTGGGAGGCAGCAGTGTTAACCTCTGAGCCATTGTGCTGCCCTAGGTACAATGTCCAGACTCAGAACGACAGTAGATTTCCTTGCCAAAAGGGTGGTAGTGAACTAGATTTTTTAACAGTAATTTAATAGTTTCATAGACTTCTAGAGGTGCAAGTTTGGAGCAAGATCGCTAAGAGAAGTTAAGGCAAATGATGTCTAACTTCAGACACAAGAGATAATGACTGCTGCCCATTCCGAAGACTGAACTTATCTGAGAAATCCTCACCATTACATCACATCACCTTTCAAATGTTGGTACTTTGAATAGTTACTACACTTGGTCTGAGCCGGATAGGCCGAGAAGCGATTATTGGCTTAGCAAGCTGAATTAAGGTAGGAATCTACACATTGTATGCTGCACTGGATAAAGCAAAAACATGACAACATAAGTTGTATTGTCAACTAAAATGGTGGTGTCACATCCAAAACAGGAACAACTAATTTATTTGCAGAATCATCCAGTTCATTTAGAAGTTGAAATACTTTCTACTTGTTGCCAGATTATGAATATGTATAGTACAGATTTTCTACCTGGCTTAACAAGTCATTTTCTTTCACACATTTAGCATGCAAATCCTGATTTATTATCACTGTCACAAACAGATCAAAAATAACCTCCAAAGACCAAAAATGCCTGATTTGCTTGTTGTGCTGATTTGAACTACTACTGCAATGAAATCCTTGCCTAAAGTGTTTCTCCAGTGCATAGGAGAAAACGTCTATTGCCTGTCGGAAATACTTATGTCTCATGCCCACTCTGTGGTTTTCCAGGTGACCTTTCCTTCATTGGTATTCACATCATGGCATAGAGATGCCTGCCTCAGCTGCCAGGACCCAGTGAGCAGGTGGAAAAGTGACCAGTGGAAAATGAGTTGTTGAGCTTGCTGCGATAAAAAGGCTGGTGCAATTAGTTTTTCATTACATGCCATCACTATGGATCCTAATCAGTTTGGATTGTTCTTTTTTGCTTCTGAAATGAAATGCAAATTTCCCTGGACAAATGGAAGTGCAAAGTGCGAAGATTCTCACTGAATCCACTAAGCAGAATATCTCATTGTTCATCATATTGGAAATCAAAGGAACAGCTGGCAATGTTTACTTTTTAAAAAGAAGTGGTTACAAATTGCAGCTCTGATATAGTACACTATTTTCTGGGGAATAGAAAACCATCAAATTTTGTGGTTCGGAATTAGAACCACTAATACTTTCAAATTCTACTCGAGAAAATCAAATTTTTTTCTCAACAGGGATTCATGCAATTTACAGCAAAATGTACCTGTAAAAAGAATAATTGTAGTTTAAGGACCTGCACAGTCAAGTGTCTGTGGCTTCTTTTCTCTATTCACTTTGAGAGAGGAAAACAGAAGTACAGAATGCATCACTTCAGTGGTGACAAAGGGATAGTACCCAATTCAATGTCAAAACCCCTCAAAAGCTTAGAAGTATTAGATCACTGAAGCGATATCCACGAACAATTCTGATCAAATGATGATGTCTGAAAATTATGCCGTAGTATCAGTATGGGCGGTATGAACAAAACATTATTTCTCAATTTGTACAGCATAGAATAAAATACATTTACTCAAATAAACTGGCACCAGGATGGATATTCAGTGAGCAAAACAGAAGTTAAAATTCACCAGGTGACTTATTTCATCTAAATCTCACAATTTTCATTTTTCATTCGCTCTTCATGGTAGGCAGCCAAGCTGTCTGCCCAGAGTCAATGAAATCATTCTTCAAATATTGATATGATAATAGTGAACATAAGACTAGAACTATTCAACTTCTATCATTAGATTTCAATACCTGACAACTTCATGAACTGAAGTGATTTTCTAAAGAGGACAAATGTCGACCTAAAACACAAATAGAGATTGCTGAAAAGGTCAGCAGGTCTGGCAGCATCTGTGGAGAGAAATCAGAATTAATGTTTCAGGTTGAGTTCTGAGGAAGGGTCACTCAACCCAAAACATTAACTCTGATTTCTCTCCACAGATACTGCCAGACCTGCTGAGCTTTTCCAACAATTTCTATTTTTGATTCTTATTTACAGCATCTTTACTTCTTTTGGTTTTTAAATATTGACCTAAAATGGCTGTTGTGATCATCTGACCACAGATTGAGGCATGTCAAGAAATCCATATGGAATATACTGAAATTAACAAATCACCCAAATGCAGTGAAACTAGACAACTAAGCATCAAAAAGTTGCATCTCTTGTTTAATTCACATTCTGGGAGATGAAAAGCTGCCTGTGAAATATTAAGTTGGAAAGACAATGGATCCAGACTCAGGAATGTACAAATTAATCTTGTTTTAATAGTTTGCTTGGCAGAATAGGGACAGAAAAAGACATGAACTTACAGCAATACAACCAGAAAAATGTTCTCTCTATCGTGGAATCTCAAAAGGATTATGGCACAGAAGGAACCATTTGGCCCACCGTGTCTGTACTATCCTGTGAAATGAGCATCCATCATGAGCTATCTGTCTCATTATCTTTCCCTGTCCCTGGTTCTAGAGAGAGAGAGAGAGAGAAAGAGAGAGAAATGTTTGGAAACATCTGTGCACTGAAAATCCTGGGATTTTATAACTTTCACTTCTGCTGAGGAAGAACAATGTTAAACTGCTATGGAGTTTATCATCCTTTCTGATGAAGGGTCTAGGCCCGAAACGTCAAGTTTTCCTGCTCCTATGATGCTGCTTGGCCTGCTGTGTTCATCCAGACCCACGCTTGTTATCTCGGATTCTCCAGCATCTGCAGTACCTTTTATCACTTTACATTGCATTTGCTTTTATCTTATTGTTGGTGCTAGACTCTTTCCCATGCAGCTTTTAAACTTATTACCTTTTTTTGTATGTTTAAAGCCACTTATTTAAAAAAAAATTTCTTGAGCTGGGAGGTGATAATATTCCTTGTACTTTTGGCCAAAAAAACTTTGAAAATTAGTTCCTTCACTTTTTTTAAAGTGAGCTACGTTTTTGTCTAAATGTGGTAGCATGTCAAAGAATATATTTTAAAATGTTTGTTGCGACCAACCAAGAGGGGGTTAAAAAGGAGGAGAGCTGATCCCACCCCACCACCCCTCACTCCTGCTCCTTTCTTTGTCATAACTATTCTATGAGCTGGAAAACATTGACAATCTGTGTACCAAGTTGAATGATCAGTTGAAGATTAGAATCAAAGTAGCCTACTTCGAGCAAGATTTTTTTTTCCCTTAATTTTACTTTGCAGAGCCATAAGGAACTAAAGGGCTTCACAGGGATCCACTGAATATTATCTCCTTCTGTGCCCAAATCCTCTTATTCCCCAAATGTTCTGGCCCCACGCTTAACAGAGTTCCAGCAAGTGGACCAATTTTCCATAGGCTAACAGCAGCTTCCTATTCCTCCTTTGAAAATCAATCAGCGGCATAGTTATAAGGTTTGGTGACTAGCACGTTATAATCCCAAGCAGGCAAGAAACCTGTTCACCAACGTTTCAAGTTATTATGCTATTAAGATTTTTAAAAATTCCCCTTAATGTGTTAAATTTCATTTGTCACTCTCTAACATAAGCCACTCAGTGAATTCATTTGCAACAAGGGAAGAAAATTCAATCATTTTAAGGCATGAAATTAAGTTTGAAATAAGAAATGTTAATAGTATCTACTTTTTAAACTTGTGCATTTTCAATATTTTGAAATATTGGCTGAATGATTGAACTACTCTTCCATTTTCAAGTCTCTACTTTTCATTGCCTTTGTGCAATTCCAAATCTGGCAAATTGCTATCAGTCTCATGTTGTTGACTCTTACTCACAGGGAATTGACTTGATGCTGCGTAAACTCATTTTTATAGGAACTTTACAGCTACCAAAGGGAAAATAATTCCATGCCATTAGTCTGAATGAAACAAGCAAACACCATGCGCCACTCACTACCTCAAACTCTCTCAGATTTTCTTCAGCAATTTGAATTATACATATATCAGACATCCATTTTCCTGACAGCCAGTATCAACAGCACCTATTGATGTGTCAGCAATACAATATGACATCTCCCCATTAATTCCCAAATTCTGCATGCCAAACTGACCATTTCTATAGTCAATAGTTAAATTCCATGTCTCAAAGAATATCATTCAAACTGCTCTGAGGTCCATTTTCATAGTATAAATCTTTACTCAGAAGTAACATAATAGCCTTGCTAACCCTTTCCTTCGAATATATTATAGCTTCTTAAAAGGTTAATGCAATGTCACTTTTTTCTGAATTTTGATTGGTTTCAGCTCTGTACACCAACAGAAGGGATGCACATTGTATGAATCTTATTCCTTAATTCAATTCTCAGTTTGAAAGAAAAATAATTGAGACAGTTTATTTTCATTTTATGTATCACAGTAACAATATTGAAAAACATACCAACAATTAACATAATGTTAATCATGAAATTATCATGTTTCATTGATACATAGGCATAGATACATATGAAACTGAGAAAGACTTGGGACAACTGCTGCTTTGCATTTATTGTAATGTTTAATTAACCAGCTCTTAATAGATAAGTAAATCTGCTTTCTAATTTCTACAAACTTTATTACCACGTGATTTTATATGTATAATACAGGAATGTAGTTCAAAAACATAAGTGATTAATTGAATTTCATCTAATAACTTGCATATTTAACTTATAGCTTAAATGCATAGTTCAAGAAATTAATTACCACCCAAATAAATTCTAAACGTATTGCTCGACTGCAGGCTTGAAAATATATTTTGGGGGTAGAGTGATTCACATCCACGTTAGTTCAACAAACAAATGGTCTCATAGAACTACAGAATTATCACAGCGCAGAAGGAGGTTGTTATGTCCATCATGTCTGCACCAGTACTCTGAATGAAAACTTCATTTAGTGCCATTCTCCACCTTTTTCCATGTAACCTTTTTCAAGTGACAGTCCAATTCCATTTTGAATCTTCAATTAAACTTCTTCCAACACAATCACATGTCGTGCATTCCAGGCTTTAACCACTTACTCTGGGAAAATGTCTTTTCTTCATATCACTTTTATTCCTTTTGCCAATTATTTTAAATCTATATCCTCTCCTTCTGAGTTCTTCTATATGTGGGAATTGTTCTCCTTACACTTCCCAGATCCCTTATGATTTTAAACATCACTGTTAAATCTCCTCTCAGCCTTCTTTTCTCCAAGGAAAACAGTCCTAAATTCTATGATCTATCTTCATAATTGAAGATTCACATATTCTTACAAAAATTTTCTGCAGCCCCTCCAGTGTCTTTACATCCTTCTGAAAGTGTAGAGTCTGGAACTTGGTGCAGTACTCCAGCTGAGCTTGTAATCATGTCACTGTAACCTTTATTTAGCATATTCTCTCCGTGTATTTCTACCAATATTAATTACTTTTTTTGTTAAACTTCATTTCCTACCTATTTGCTTACTCCACCAACTTTTCTTTCTCTTTGAGTTTGCATTGCTACCAAGTTTTGGATCATCTTTGAGTTCTGATATTAAGTCCTGTACACCAAGGTGTAGAACACTAATAGTTATTATGAAAAGCATGTATCCCAACATTAACACCTGGGAAACTCCATTACAAACTTACCCACAGCCAGAAATAAACATCTATGATCTATTCTTTGTTACTTCCTGACACTTGGTGAATTTCATATCTATGTTGCTACTCTACTTTAGCTCCCAAATCTGTTGTGTGACATAGTATTAAATACCTTTTGGAAGTCTATGTACAATTCATCAAACATCTGCAATTCCCTTATCAACACTTTGTGTTATATCCCAGGAATGAGTCAAGTGAAACTTTGTAATGGAAAGGCAGGAGAGTTGGATGACTGGGGTAGTGGTGGTAATGATTTGAAGGAGAGTTTGTGATTGCCGATATTAGAAATTTTGAGATGTGATAGGGCAGATGATGTAAATATCGTGCAGAGGAGGGAAATTCATGAAAAAAAAACTTCAGGGTTACTTGGGAAATGAAGAGATTCAAGGAAATAGGAGGAGGGTGGTAACTGACATGCTTTTCAATGAGGTATCAATAAAGTTAATACATAATGCATGAGGTTCAATGAAGAACACAGAAAATTGAGTCCAGAAGCCCAATCCAAGAGAAAAATAATGGTAATTTTAGTTGAGTGTGTAGATACCAATTTTCTCCAGATTACCTCAACAGAGTGGCACCGTGGTTCAGTGGTTAGCACTGCTGCCTCACAGTGCCAGGGATCCAGGTTTGATTCCACCCTCAGACGACTGTCTGTGTTGAGTTTGCACATTCTCCCCATGTCCGGTTTCCTCCCACAGTCTGAAACTGTGCAGGCTAGGTGGATTGGCCATGCTAAATTGTGTTAATAAATGTGTGGATTAGGTGGGTTATGTGGGGATGGGTCTGGGTAGGATGCTCTGAGAGTTGTAGGGCCAAAGGTCCTGTTTCCACGCTGTAGGGATTCTGTGATGATTCTACAGTGATATAAACACCGATTGACATTCCAAATGAAATGTATTCCAAGTTAAATATTGTGTTTTTTGGGTAGAGGTGATCACAGGATTTAGTCTTCTGACAATAGCAAGTTTTAGTTGATTTGACTCTCTGGTAGGTGCCAATAGCTATGGCTAAGTACTAGCTTTGGGCTAGTAAAACATATATCAGAAAATATTCCTCCTTTCAATTCTCAACACCAAACGTATGAAATGTACCCTAAACCTGTTGCAATCAGCTGAGTCCATGCCACGTGATGATTCAGTACTCTGTAAATGAGGCATGCACAGAGGAAAGATACAGAAATGCTCAAATACATGGTTGCCAATGATCCAAGATTGCTTGGAGTCTCCATTTTTACTGTTAACTGATATTTGAAAGGACTAAAAAGATTATGGTCCATTTTTAGACTCACAACCAATGAGATACCTCATGATATGTCCCAAATAACTTCCTGAGATTGATACCATTTCAAACCTCAGGATTCAGCTCAATACTTAAGTTGAGCCATCTGTGACACATCCAGAAATAGCTCACCCATTTCAAGTCAGATCAATTTCTGGCTGTTTTGTCTTCCTGGTTTCACATCAAACACTTTTTGTTTCAAAAACTGACTTGCAGTTTTAATTGATTCTTGTTGCTGTGATGGATTAACCATTGAGTGTCCTGAACTGTGCAGGCCTAACTAATACGATCCAATTCAAGGTAAGAAGAATTTGATGCACCTTTGGGGTGAAAGAGACTGTGTAATGAAATATGAGCTTTCAGATCTCATTCCACTCCCAAACCTCAGCCACTGCAGTACACTTTTACCTTTGAAGACTGAATTAAATGCACCAGATGCAGAATGTGCATGTTATGTCTAATACAGCAATTCCATCAATTGTGATAGAGTTGCCAGCTAGCACTTGTACCAGCTAATTGTGCCAAATATCTTATGCCAAATATACAATGCCAGGTGCAGCCAATTTGCTGACTTATTACTAGAATAGCTATCATTTAAACACCATTACCGTTTAAGTCCCTAGTCCTTCATATTCACTGATATGGTATATATTCATCGTATCACTTTCACTTTTGGCTCCGTTGCATATAATTTTGTTTCACGGGAACTAAGGTTACTGTTTGCTTATCACTTTTAATAGCTTCTTTAATATAACCATTGATAAGCATCAAAGTATCCCAGGTGCTTTTGTGTCTGATCTCTTACTTTCTACAAAACCAGCACTGACTACCCTTGGGTTCTGTGTAAGAGGTAATGAAGACATTTCAATTGCTTTAAACTGTACACAAAACATCAAACAATATTAGTTCAGAACTTAATTTTGATGTTGAAAGGAACTGAGCTTCACAGTTTTCTGCATTCCTCTAATTGTAGACTGACTAATGTGGCTGATAGCCTGAGCTCAACAATTGTATGCTCTAAATCAGAAAACTGCATTTAAACCCTACTTAAGAGATTTGAATACATAATCCAGGTAAGGCTTTAAGACTGAATGAACACTGCAATGTCAGAGATGCCATAATTCAATATTAAACCATCACCATGTTTGCTTTCCCAAGTGAATATAAAAACATTCTATTGCCTGATTCAATGCAAGAAACTTGTCCATCCAACTTTAACACCTGGTTAGCACTCCTAAAAATACATATTATATTTCTTTTGTGGGACCTTGTTGTGTGAAAATTGATGCCTCATTTCCCTCCGTCACAACACTGGCTACACTTAAAACGTATTTTATTGGCTGTGAAGCACTTAGGAATATCCTGAGGGCACGAAATGTCTTCTACAAATGGATTTCTTTTCTTGTGTAATTACCAATATCATTTTGTTTGAGCCATGCAGTAGTCAGTCAGAGTCCAAAAATCTGGCTTAAAAAAGATCATTTTGGAAAACAGAGCCATTTTTTTTCGAAAAGCACACTTGTTACGTCTGCATCCCAATTTCAAGTGATCACTGCATCAAGTCAAAATTTTATCTGGAGATTCACCCAAATTTAACTCTTTATAAATCAACAAGTTTTGAATGTATTGAAATCAGGTCTTTGCAGATCCTCAAATTTCTAAGAACAATAACTACATTTCAATAGTATTTAAGTGACTGAAAAGCACTTTGGCAGTTTGGAGGTTGTGCTTTATAAATGCGAGTCTCTCTTTCGTTCTCTTCCCATTCAAACATGTACTAACTACAGTCATGCCATGCTTCAACAATGCAGGCCCTTTTGATTTATCCTTTCTGTTCCCAGCAGTCTACAATGCTAAACTGGAATGTGAACAATATGATTGATGATTAGTACATTGCTAACTTAATGCACATATGAACAAGATTGCGCATGTAGATCTTTATTCTTTAATTAATAATATGATATTATTTGATAGAACAAGTCTGAGAGACTTCAAAATTATGCTGTGAACAAGAATAGCTCATTTGGTGAAATATCTTGAAATTCAGGTGGTTATATAACTTGACACTACAGAGCACATACCCTTCAAATACACTCCTCATGTCAAAACTAAATCCTATTCTTCGAATATTTTCCCAGTTTAACTTACTGGCCCGAGGTACAGCTGAACAGCCTCAAAGAACTGACAATAAGCCAAGTAAGCATCATCAATTTCTGATATAACCAAAGAAAAATGCTTCTTTCAGTGAATATCTGCATGTTACTTTTGGCACTTTATGATCGTCAGTCTGAACATCCAAGAGTTTGGAACTTACAGATCAGAGAGAGAGAACACATAACAGATCTGCAAACATTTAAATACCAACACTTGTACAAAAATCTGCCAGAGAGTGGGAAGATTTACATTGAAGATTTGTCCTTCCATAATTCTGTGAATTCACCTGCAACTGAAACACCAGAGTTGTGAAGAAAATGGTATTGGAGATAATACACCCTGACTGCATCCCATTGGTTTGTGCATGGACAGATTGGATGATATCAGGGAATATTTATTACTAATATCTGTGAACATACAGAAAGAATCTTCTGTACAATTTGAGAAATTCTAAGGGAGTAGATATTACCCAAATTAATTGCCTCACATTTGATGGACTGATGAGCATTTGAGATTTCCAAAGTTAAGGTAACACACTAATTACCCAATCCTGATAACATTGCGTATTGCTCACCATATCGATGCTTTTTCATTATTAAATCTTATTTTGGTGAATTGGAAAAGACATTGGTACATTGAATTAAAGGAAATAAAATCACATGAATGGAGGGCAGGAAATACATGATGTGGTAAAGATACTCGGAAAGATGTAGCTATGAATGTCCTATAACTTTCCCTCTGGGTGCTGGTTTACTGATGTTATACGTAAATGATATGTATTTCGGAACTGCACGAGTAAATATCAAACACAACATATGATGGATTGAAATAATTCTGAAGATTATGAAAAGCATAAATATAAGAATATAAAACTGTAAGAAATAGGAATAGAATTCTGTTATGGACCCCATTGAGGCCACAATGACTTTAAATACTATTATGGCGGAAATTCTAAACCAACTCCAGTTCCTCATCCTATTTCCATGCGCCTTTATTAAAGCAGGGTATAAAAGTATAGCATTCTCAAACTTAATAATATTGATCAACTGAGAACAGAGTCCTCTGGTGTGGGTTAGTATTAAGATTCACAAGCCACTGCGTAAACAATGTCTTCATCATCTCACTTGAAATAACTTTTCCTGACACTATTTCCAACCCTTAGTTGAAAACCAGCCAGAAGAGAGGATCACTAGATATCCCTGTCAGCACTTGAAGAATTTTACATGGTTTATTTAGATTATATCTCATCTCCTATCAAAAGAGTTGTTTAAGTTCTCCTTGGACGACAATTCTCTTATTCCAGGAATCATTCTAGTGAGTATATCCTTGCTTAGAGAAGGAGTGAAAATTGTACATAGTACTCCAAGTACTCACGAAAACCTTTCATTAAATTGAGCGTGATTTCTTACTTTTGTACAACAATCCTGTTGCAATAAAACTTGACAGATTATTTGCCATCTAAAAAGCTCACCGTACCTGTATGTTAACTTCCTCCGATTTGTGTATGACATCCAAAGTCTTCTGTATACTAGCATTAACTCATCTCTCATCTTTTATAATTTGTTATGCTTGTCTATTCTTCCTATCAAATATGTGATGTCACACTTCCCTACACTTTACTTCATCTACCAAATTGTTTTCCAATCACAACTTATAAAAACCCTTTTTTAGCCAACTCATTTTGCATGCTCTCCAAAACTTACTTTTCCATCCAGCTTTCAAGATAACTTATATTGACCTGTTCATACATGTTATGACACATGTCTGGAACTGGTAAGATTTGAACCTGAACTTTCTGAAGACATTACCAATGTGTCACATGAGCCTTCTCAGCCAGCTTTGTAGATCCAATAAACTTTAATCAATTACACCTCAGCAAAGGTATTGATACAGATTTTAAGCAGCTAAGACTGCAGCATTGATAACCGAAAATATCCATTTATTCCTAATCATTATTTACTCTCTGTTAACCAATCTCCAAACAATATGGCACAAGGGACTTTATCTGCAACGATTTTGCCCAATGTATAGAAATACTAAGTAAAATATTTTGGAAGGCAGGCCAAAGAATGAAAACAAGAACAGAAGTTGATGGAAAAGCTCAGCGGGTCTGGCAGCATCTGTGAAGAAAAGATCAGAGTTAATGTTTCGGGTCCAGTGACCCTTCCCAGAGAATGAAAATATGCTTTAAATAATAAAACAGTAAATGGAATGGAGGAACAGGATAAATTTGACATCCAGATAAATAGCTCCTTGAGAAAACGAGTATCAACTGTGATACTGGGAGGACTCCTTGCTCTTCTTTAAACAGTGTCATAGAAGCATTTACACCATCTGCATGGACAGACCCTTTGCCAATTTAACAGGTCAACAGCACAGCTAAAAATTCAATGTTGTAGATTCAGGGCAAGGAGATTTGTGTATGTTATTATCTCTGCCTGCTCCAAGTAATGCAGGCAACACACAAATTTTGTATTGTCTGATCATGTCATGATTGTAGTGTGCAACCAGTGCTAAACAAGTTGCTACTGATTGTACGCACAGCAGGGAGCTCAAGTGCATGCAAAATGGACAAGACCTACAGTCAGTCTACATTTCTTTATGGCACCTTTTAAAGGGGAGATCTATTCAGGCCGCAGCTGAGATGCCTTTTGCCTCCAGCAGAAAATATTTACCTGCTGTGACAATGCTTATTTATTGGTCATAATGTAAGAACCACACATGGGTAACATGGTATACAGTTCACTGTAAAACAAACATTATATTCATAGGCACATATTTGTCTGGGCTAGTATTCGGCTACTCATTTACAATGAATAGCATATTGTCATCAGCATGTCACACTTCAAGTGACCCTATTTTAAGATGGAGTTTGAGATCTTTACAGCTTCAGATCATACACTATGATGCAATGATGACATTATGAGCATGACCATTAAAGGTAAACTGATGTACTGACTATGAGGCATGACACAATGACAACAGCTGGTAGGACAGTTTCAGAATATGTTTCTCAAGAAGAATAAAGACTGGAAATGAGCAATAGTGCAGAGAGAGGACTCCCAGTTTCCCAGGAAGTGGAAAAAGTTCAATGATATGGCTGAGGGAGGCAAGAAGACCTTTATGGAATCCACAAGAGTGGGAAATGTGGTGTGCAGAGGGACTTAATTAGGCATTCGGATGCAAAATTTTGTTTTCCTGATAGGAGATTGAACGGTAGGGATAATGTTAATAGTATGGGCAGTCCGCACTTTTAATACAGTTGTATGCCATGAAAACTCATTGGTGTGAAACAATTTCTAATGATGTTTTATCCTTGAGATCAAGTCAACAATGCATGAGAATCTTGCACCACCTGGTTTATGATTATTTAAATTTGGAGGGAACCAATTGGTTTAGTGCAGTTGTGTCTGAGGTTAGTGTATAGCGTTGAACTACACAACTCAATGGAGGAAAGCTCTTGCATGGAGACTCAGGACCAATAAAGGTGATTTATTGCCAATGGGGTTGTGGATTAGGGATAGGGACATGGAGGATTAAAGTGGGAAAGCCCTGATAATCCTGGGGATGTTGTGGCACAATCAGCCAGGGTATGAAAATGTGGCAGAGTCAAATGTCCAAATATGCAAGTACCTCAGAGTGTTAACATGCAAGTCCTTCTGTCTTTGATGCCACCACATTTCAATTAACTCTGCTGAGAGTGATTTTGAATAGTGCCATTTAGAAGGGACATAGAAGAGATGGGCAATTGAGACTGAAATTATAACCCATTGAATAGTGAACGCAACACCGGATACAACAAGACCGTCAAGAGTAAAGAAAAAATATGTTTCTTCAATAATGTATGCCAACCATTAGGTGTGCCAGTAAATATAGATTACAGACTTAGTTAGTTTCAACAAATAATGATGAAGCATCTATAAATAAAGTGAAATCAATGGAATATTTAAAAGTGAAATTTAACTTTACGAAACACCTTTGCTACCTTTGTGCTCTCAAGTCTTATGTTAATGGCAATGAGCAGAACTTTATAGAGGTTTGAGTGGCATGTGCTATGGTAAAATTTAAGATGGAGATGAGGTGGAATTTCTTCTCTCAAACTGTAGAGAATTTGTGGATTTTTTCACCGCAGAGGGCTATTGAGGCTGGTTATTAAGTATATTCAATAGATGGATTTTTAATTCATAACAGAATCAAGGATTATGGGAAAAAGAGTAGGAAAGTGGTGATCATGATTAACAGATCAGTCATGATCTCATTGAATGGTGAAGCAGACACGATGGGCTGAATTGCTTCTTCTCCTATGTCTTAAGGAGGCTAGAACTAGTGGGCAGAGTGTCTGAATAACAGAGCAGTCATTTAGGTTGGATAAAAAGAATTTCTTCATTAATAGATTGTGAATCTTTGGAATTTATTACCCCAAAGTGCTGTGGATTCTCAGTTTTTGAGTATATCAAGCCAAGACATGAATAAAGCCTTGGATACTAAAAGTATTTGGAGATGTTGGAATAGTGGTGTAGGTGGAGTTGAAGCAAAAGTTCAGCCATGATCCTTTAAAATGATGAAGAAGGTTTGAAGGCCCAAATGGCTGACTTCTGCTCATATTTCGAATGTTTGTACAGTTTTCATAAATGATTCTTCTTTGCCTCTATCTCAAGTATCTCAGAAAACTTGTGTACTGAATAAATAATTGAATCAAAAAATGTATTTAATGGAGACCATGCAAAGTATAATGTTAGTATTGATTTTGGTAGTTTTAAAAATTCGGTGTGATTCACAAATTAAAGATCAATGTTTATTTCAGTAATCACTGGAAAATAGAGCTGCTGTTTCTGCTTTTTGTAACCTTTTCAATGTTGAGTTCCTTGGGAATAAGAATAAAGAGATTCTCACCTTTAGGACCTCAATTAAAAATCAAACAGTTGAAGATAATTTTGATTCAATCTTTTGCTTTTGTTCAGTCCCATTAGATTGATATTTTAATATTTTTTGCTTGATGTGAATACAGATGACAATAGTAAGAATGTAAGGGAAGGCTACTGAGGTCAGTAATGTGAGGGATGCAATTATTTTAAATAATTGATGTTGACGGATCCTTTTTTGACGTAACTTTACTCCTGAAAATTCTAAAATGTTTTCAATAACCTCTTCAAGCTGCAACTCTAAACTTACTCGTCCCACAAGATTTTTGCTTTGTTTGTAATTTGACAGAGTATAAACTTTTACTTTTATTTATTTACTTTTATTTACTTTTATTTGACAGTATAAAAACATAAGTAATTTCCAATCATAATTGATTTTGACACTGTAACTATTTACTTTTTTACTTTCCTTATACTCTTGGGCTTAGGATCCACACCAGATACTTGAGCATGTTGTGTAGATTGATACTATGGTGCAATAATAAGGGAATATTGCAGAATTGAGGTGCCATTTCTAGACGTTTACCATCTCAGGTGTGTTAGTTCTACATTATTTGTGTTTAGTTGTACACAGGTGGTCCAGGTTCATTGCTGAGTGAAGGAAGTCAGGAAAGCAAAAGAAAGCAGAAGTGTTGAATTGTAGAGATTCGTTGTAAATACACATAAAATGAAATTTCATTTGTTCGATAAGGAGGAAGATAATTCCAATCTGTACTCCTATAAAGAAAGATAAAATAGTGTAAGGATTCACCCTAGTTCTACGTTTCATCAGCTAGCTTTTTAGGTGAATGTAGGTGTTCCCATTGCACTATTTTGAAGAAGCCTGCCCAATGTTCTGGTCAGTGTTTGTCACTAGGTCTTACCACCCAAGCTGATGATTAGATCATTATTTCAGTGTTTTTTTTTCTGCAAGTTTTCTGTGTTCAAATTAACTGCCATAGTTTCCTACATGAAAGCAGAAACTATACAGACCCCAACTAAATTTGGTGGTGTCAGGAGCTGTTCTGGGCCCAACATATTTTTACTTCGCTAATGCAACATGGTTTTGCTGGCTGGACCAGCATTTATTGCCGATCCCAAGCTGCATTTCAGAAGGTAGTGTTGAGCTGGCGTCTGGTGAACTTCTGCAATCCATGTGCTGCAGGTAGACTCGCAATGTCACTACGGAGGAAATTCCAGGATTCTGTCCCAACAACACTGAAGGAATGGTGATATGTTTCCATGTCAGGATGGTGAGTGGCTTGGAGAAGAACTATCCCATGGTGGTGCTCCCAAGTATCTGGTGCTCTTGTCCTTCTAAATGGAAGTGGTCACGGGTTTGGAAGGTGTTGTCTAGGGTGAATTTCTGCAGTGTATCTTGCATATTATAGACACTGCTGCTACTGAGCATCTGGAGTGAAAGGAGTGGATATTTGTGGATGTGGTGCCAGTCAAGCTGGCTGCTTTGTCTTGGATGGGATCAAGTCCTTGAGTGCAGTTAAAACTGCACTGATCCGGTAAATGGGGAGTATTTCATCGCACTCCTGACTTGTGCTTTGTAGATGGTGGACAGGCTTTGGGGAGTCAGGAGGTGAGTTATTTGCCACAGTGGTCTTAGCCTCTGACTTAGTCCTCAAACCATTGCATTTATATGATGAGTCCAGTTCAATTTCTCGTCAATGGTAACCCCAGGGATGTTGTTAGTGGGGGAGTTCACTGATGGTAACAGCATTGAACGTCAATAGGTGATGATTAGATTGTCTCTTATTGAAGATGATCCTTGCCTGGCACTTGCCTGGCATAAATGTCACTTAATTTAAAAGTTTAGTACTCTGGAGGTGATCACAGGAAATTTTCAATGTGATTACCACGGCTGGAGAAAAGCAAACTATCTTGCCTCCGATTAACAGGCTATTAAGCTGCTTCATGATCTTGTTAAGGGGTTGGGATTTCAGTACCCAACATTTATGGATGATTTTATGAACACAAGCTGTTTGATGCTCATTAGTTGACGATCATCAGATTCCTTGCAATGGTAAAGAAAATTTGGAAATGATCAAGCATCAGGAAATCTGTACAGGAGTGTCCGCAATACTTTAGTTCAGGGTGGGTCACTCTCATTTCATGCATTTATCTTGCTGACCCACTGAAAATCTGCCTTGGATCCTCAGCAAGTCACAGCAGGTCCCAAAATTTATGCCTTTGCGGGTCATGTTAAGCAGTCAGCAACAGTCTCTTAGGGAGATGAGCTAAAATCTATACAGGGCGCTTCTTTGCCCAGACAGTCTGACACTGAGACCATAAGACTCGAAAACCATAAGAAAGATGAACAGGAGTAGACAGTTCAGTCCTTTGAGTCTGCTTCTCCATTCAATAGGATCGTGACTGATCCAATATTCCTTACGGCCACTGTCTTGCCCTTTCCTCATAACCTCTGATTACCTCACTGATCAAGAATCTATCTACTCAGCCTTAAACATAGGGATTCTGGCCCACATCTCTGTCTGTGGCAAGGAGTTCCAAGACTCAACCCTCTGAGAGAAGAAATTCCTCTTCATCTCAGTCTTAAATTGGCGCCCCTTTATTCTAAGTCTACACACTCTGGTCCTAGACTCTGCCATGAGGGAAACACTTTCTCAGCATTTACCATGTCAACTCCTTAAAAATCCTCTATATTTCAATGAATTTATCTCTCATCCTTCTAACCTCCCGTAAGTAGACTCCCAACTTACTTAGCCTTTGCTCATGAGACCGTCTCTCCTCACCAGGGATCATCCTATGAAATGTCTCTGAATTACCTCCAATGTACAGTTGCTGTAAAACTTCCTTATTCTTATAATCCAACCCCCTTGAAAAAAGGGTCAACATTCCAGTAGCCTTCCTGATTACCCACTGCACCTGTGTGCTAGCTTTCTGTGTTTCATGCATAAGTACCCCATGTCCCTTTGTGTTACAGCTTTCCAGTTTTGTTGGTAACGGCATTGTTAACACTCTGCCAATAAGTTTCAGATATATTAGCTTTAGAACAGGTTAATTGGAGATACTTAGAATGATGCCAGGCTTGGTAGGATTAAGGGCAGGTTGACTCACCTCATTTTGCACTCTGTGCCCAGAAACAAACTGAGGTGTTTAAATATTCAAAAAGATTGTAACGGGATAAACACAGATTGTTCCTGGAATAATCTTATAATTAGAGCTAGATCATTTCAGAATGATATCTGGAAGCATTGGGAGCAAATAATGACTATTAAGGAGGGGCTGCAGAGAGACAAATAGGTTTAGCGTGGGGATGCCAGAAATTGAAACCAAGACGCTTGAAGGTATTAATTGCTGGGTGAAGGGAGTCAGGAAAGTAAAATAAAGTAGAAGGGTTGAAATGTAGAGATCTTGAAATTTTTCTCAGTGTGGAGAAGGATACAAGAGATAATGTGAGTTTGAAGCCTTGGAGAGGTTTGAATACATGATCAGAATTTTAAATTTGCAGAGCAACCATTCTGCCATATTGGTTCATAGGTTAGCACTGCTGCCTCACAGCGGCAGGGAATTCAGTTTAATTCCAGCCTTGGACAACTGTATGAAGTCTGCATGTTCTGCCTGCGTCAGTGTGGGTTTTGCTCTGATTTCCTCATAGCCTAAAGGTATGCCGGCTTGGTCAATTGGCCATGCTAAATTGTGCATAGTGAGCAGGAATGTGTCGGCTAGGTGGACTAATGTTATAGGGATTGAGTGGGGATGCTTTTCAGACGGTCAGTGTGGTCTCAGTGGGTCAAATGGATTGCTTCCACAGTGGAGGGATTCTATGATTCCTCACTATTAGACCAGTAATGATTCTGTGTCATGTTGGCATTTTTTAACTGAATTAGCAGCATGTGATGTCAGAAGATGGTGTGCCATGAAATGACGATTCAGTGGGACAAATACATATCACCTTGCGAGTTGAGTGACAGTGAATGTGTGAGTATTTAAGAGAAAATTTCAGGAGGGTAATTAGTGTGAAATAGTAACTGTAATGAAATGCAAAGCGGTGTCTTGTGACTAGACTCTGCAAGCTCATATGTACCAAAAATGCAAAGGGATTTCAGCTGTGAGATAGCTGTAACCAGTCAGTTCCTGTTTTTCTGATCTCTAGTGAGTAACTAATGTATTTTATTGCTGCTGCAGCAGTTTACTTGGACTAAATCTGTAGTTTGGATATAAACCTGATTAATTTTCAGAATACTATCCTCACTCCAGGTCTTAACTTCAACCTCAAAACCTCAGAAAAAACAATATGAGAAAGAAAACAGTTATAGCAATCTTTGAACTGAGGTTTGGAAGTATGCAAAGCTGCAGTGCAGTAACAGAAATGCTCTGAGATAGCAGGAACTGCAGATGCTGGAGAATCTGAGATAATAAGGTGCAGAGCTGGATGAACACAGCAGCCAAGCAGCATCAGAGGAGCAGGAAGGCTGACGTTTTGGGCCTAGACCGTTCTTCTCGTGGTCTGTCTGGAAGCTGTTTGTCACCATAATGTAAATGAACAGAGTACTAACATAAAGCAGAGAGTTAACCTCTGGTACATTCCAAACAGTGAGTTGACAGTACTCTACGTTCAATGCCAAAAGTTCACTAATCATAAAATTAAAATTGCATAAATGAGATTGGAAAAGCAAAGAAAATGCACAAGCTTTTATCTGTATCAAGATTTGTTGTTGTTTGTCTGTGACATAACACCTCTTGAGTTCAACCTGTAAATTTCTAATACTGTTGCGAACCTATAACATTGTTAGTTGTCCCCTGCTAGCCCTACTTGTATGTATGTATGGAGCCATAATCCATTAAAGACCATAGGTATCTCCTTCAATTAGACAAAGACAATTGGTCATGTATCCACTGTATAAGCACAGTATACGGTGAGAAGACAGGACTCCACGAACAACTCCAGCTGTTATGGAACCTGCATTGTTATAGTTATTGTGCACCATGATCTAGTGATCTAGCCAACTGAGCTGACCAATTTTACTTTCACCTTATTTCAATTTCAAACACTGATACCCTTTGTAGTTTCTACCAGATCAGCTTTTGGTCACAGTTACAAAGTTAACACGTGTTAAGTATTCTTGCGTTCAGTGTGCTTGATCTATCTTTTAATTTTGTTTGTGGCAATGCTCTTTATTTTTTATTGCCTGCATGTCACATCATCCCTATCTGAAAGCCAACTATATTTCCCTGACCACATTAAGTAGAAAGATTGAGGAGAGAATTTGCGTACCTGGTGCAAACAACTAGTAGGTTGAAGAAATTACAGTTCCTTTTGCTTTCACCACAGCAATACATTAGTTTATTTGAATCGTCATGTGAATCAATCAGAACACTTTTTGCCTGTGCTATAAATTTTTGTGATGTTTTAAAATTTTGCATTCTTGTATTTGTTCTGAAGAATGCAAGATGAATAATTTCAAAATATATCTTTCTTTATAGTGGTATTTGAGAGAACTTAAATTTTCTGTATTTTGGAAAATGCAAAAGGCGGCATGGTGACTCAGTGGTTAGCACTGCTGCCTCACAGCGCCAGGAACCCAGGTTCAGTTCCAGCCTCGGGCATCTGTCTGTGTGGAGTTTGCACCTTCTCCCCGTGTCTGTGTGGCTTTCCTCTGGGTGCTCTGGTTTCTCCCACAGTCCAAAGATGTGCAGGTTAGGCGGATTAACCATGCTAAATTGCCTGTAGTGTTTAGGTGGGCTGTTGGGGAGGTGGGTCTGGGTGGGATGATCTGAGGTTAGGTGTGGACTTGTTGGGCCGAAGGGCCTGTTTCCACACTGTAGGGATTCTATGATTGACAAAAGCCTGAGGTTTGCATGATATCCTGCCATTCTCCACATCCAATCGACAGAGGCAAAAGTTATATCTTTTCCATGATCCTTATACCACGGGACCACAGATACTAAATCAGTCCATGGTCATATACAGCAGGATTTGGGCCACATTCAGATTTGGGCTAATAAGTGGCAAGTAACATGTTTGCCACA
Organism: Ginglymostoma cirratum; assembly: GCA_024137785.1. Lineage (NCBI taxonomy): Eukaryota > Metazoa > Chordata > Chondrichthyes > Orectolobiformes > Ginglymostomatidae > Ginglymostoma > Ginglymostoma cirratum. Next base: position 10,620,184 of record JAHRHZ010000024.1, read on the forward strand.
CAAGTGTCAAGTAATGTCCATCTCCAACAAAAGAGAATTTAACCATCACCCTTTGATTTTCATTGGCATAATCTTTACAGAAGTCTCCACTATCAACAGTCTGGAGGTAACCAACTCCAAGATCACCTTTGAGTCACATATCATCCTGACTTGTTGCTTGGGCTAGATCCTGGAAATCCCTTCCCTACAGCACTTTGGATGTCATGATGCCCTAAGTACAGTAGCAGCTTACCTGTATTGTCTCCTGGACAAGAAGAGTGGGCAATAGATGCTAGCTTGGTCAGCGATGGTTATATTGCAGGAACATATAGAAGAAAATATTACATGAGCAAATCACTCTGGAAGCATGCAGGAGGCAAGGAAGCAGGCCTTCATGAACTGTGACAACTGGTACAACAATTGGAGCCAAGATGTATGTTCAACATGGAAAATGTTCAAGGTCCTACAGATCAAAAATGGAAATTGAGCTCAAAGTAGAAAGCGGCATTGTGAGGGACACAAAGGAAGTGAGGAAAATTAACGCATGGATTATAAGCTTGAAATTATCTATTTTAAACAGAAGGGTTTCAGATGAATGCATTGAAGATTCCTAGCCTAGCATCCAAGAGCATAATGTTAGGATCAGAGAAAGAGAAACATAAAGATTTAGAAAATTGAAAAAATAAATACCTAAAGGAAAAGAGAGTTTTTTAACCAATGAGCAACATGGTGGAAGATCAATGCATATCCAAAGAATGTTACAGTGTGAATTTAATGCAGGAAAATACCTTCAAGATTTAAATGCTTATGACTATGAATCAACTTTTGTTTTGTGATTAGTGAAGGTAAAGAGTAAATGTATGACTCTGTGTGATAACAAGCATGGGGCTGGATGAACACAGCAGGTCAAGCAGCATCATAGGAGCAGGAAAATTCTCCAGCATCTGCAGTACCTTTTATCTCTGACTCTGTGTGATAACTATTTTCATCTGATTAATGTCCAAAAGTGTAAGCCAGGTTTTAAAAACAATGTATCATTTGTTTCATAACATATTTCCTCCAATGCAAGTCCTGTTATTTCCCAGTTGAAATCACTAAATTCATAACTATTTTTAAACAACATGGTCTCATGCTAGAGCCAATGGTGAGGGAATGCTAGTTTTGGATCATTTTCCATTGTTACAGTATCCACTACTGTCCATCTTTAATTTCTTGAGAAGCTGGTGATGAAAAGCTGGTCATGAACCTCTGAAATTCTTTGCAGTGGTGTGATGTAACAGAGTCAGCAGCTCAGTTTGATTTGGGTGCTAGTAAAAGATAACCGTGTTTTTCTGGGAAAAAAAAATCACATGTTGGCCATGCCAGGTCATGATGTTTGCTAAAAGGTGTTAATGTGCCAGTTGGATTTTTATAAAAGTGACCTCCGGTGCTCTGTCACATTTAGTGCCATCCTCTACTCCTGTGCTAACTCACATTTATTCTGTCTTTGCTATTGCACCAACTTTCCACCAAGGTTAATACTTTACTTCTCTCACAATTGCCTACAACATCTTCTCTCAATGACTCTGAACCAAATCCACCACCTCCCACCCCAACTTCCAAACCACTGATCTTGCACGGCCTCTGCACTACCTACTTACCCACTTGAGCATATAACCATCTTACCCTAACCTATAGTAACACTAACAGACATGTCATCTCACTCTCCTTCCAGTTCTTGCATTCTAAGAGAGAACAGCCCGCAATAGGGCAGAAAGGGCTCAAACTCCTCAGCCTTCGGCCAGAATCTCAGCCCTCCTATGAAAAGACTGTGACCAGTCCTGCAGGGATGCTAAGACACCACCATGCTGCAAACTGAGTAGGTATCAATCATCATTCCACGAAGCCTCTCACTGTAACTCTGCTATCTGTGTCATTTATTGTACACCATATCTAACCATCAACCGCTACACCTTCTCTCTCTTTGATCTTGCAGGTACCAGGAGGATGTCCGCAGCCTCGATGGAGAAATAAGCACTTCACTAGAAGCCACTGCCTTGATGTTCTGTGGAAGAGAGTACTGAGGCCTGAGAGGCAGCTTCAGCCTGGTTGCCTTCTTCAAACCTACCTCCTCAGATATTGACACCTCAGAAGGAATGTTAGCCTTGGCCCATTTGGAAGCAAAATCTAGTGAACAGCTCAGTGTGAGCAGTATGGACAGGGAGGTGAGGTCACATTGGGACTGAGACACAGCCTGAGTATATAGTTCACAGAATTTGGAGGTAACATGGGAATTCAGTGCAGAGGGGAAGAGATGGCTTTTTGCTTGCATTTTTTGGCTCATAGTTATTAGGGTTTTTTTGAACAGGTTAAACTGAAACTCAGGATCAAGGGCCTACTGTAAACGAGTGACATCACAGGTAAACCGACATTTCATTAATTGGTGATAGCTACTAATTTGACTATCCATTAAAGATTACCTTCAGATTAGGTAAATAGGGGAAAAATTTACAGGCTACAAACCAGAAGACCAGTACAAAAGTTTTTAAAATAAAATTAAGAGCTAAGTAATTCAAAAAGAGATGCTGGACCAGGTGACATGTTGTGACGGCATAATGTGGGAGCTGGTCGACCCCATCGTGACTCATAGTGACTACATCTGTAGCAAGTGTTGGTGGCTCGAGGAACTCCAGCTCAAGTTGATCAGCTGGAGTCTGAGCTTCGAACTTTGTATCGTATAAGGGAGAGGGAGAGGCAACTGGACCCTGTGTTTCAGGAGGCAGTCACGCCCCTTGGATTAACTACCTCGAATTCAGTCAGTGGTAAGGGGCAGGAGGATGCAACTACCAGTGAGGCAGGTAGAGGGATCTAGGAGGTAGTACTGAAGAAGCCTCAGCCCTTGGGCTTGTCTGACAGGTTTGAGATTTCTTCCTCCATTTGTGGATGAGAGTGAGGGCTGTCGGGTGGATAAAGAAACTGACCATAGTGCCGGGAGCTATTCAAGAGGGGAGAGAAAAAGAGAAATGTACCTGTTTAGTCAGGGGAATAGTCACTGTTCTCTATGGGTGGAATTGAGCATCCTAAAGGTTTTGTTGTCTGCCTAGCATCCAGATACAGGACATCTCACCTGGGCTGCAGAAGAACTTGGGATGGGAGTGGAAGATCCAGCTGTCATCGACAACTTAGGAAACAACAATATAGGTAGAAAGAGGAAAGAAGTTCTGCTGAGGGAAAACAAGCAGCTAGGGGGCTAAATTAAAATGTAGAGCCAAGAAGGTAATAATCTCTGGATGACCATCTAAGCCACAAGCAAATTGACAGTGTCAACAAGGTTAAAGAGGTAAACGTTTAGATCAAAGATTGGTCTGCGTTCAAATTCATGGGACGTTGGCACCAGTACTGGGGAAGAAGTGACCTGTTCCAATGAGACAGGCTCTACTTGAATCATGCTGGGAGCCTGGTAAATTGCATCATGCCGGCTGAGGATAGGGCTTTGAGCTAAATATCGGGGGCTGGGTTCAGTTGCATGGAAAAATATGGAAAAAGGTAAAGGTGGGGAGTGCTCAGTAGAAGTTATTAAAGTTTCCCAGACAAATAATATGGCAGAAAGTTTGGAAGGGTTCAGGAATCTAACTTCAGGCACAGCTGATGAGGGAGTAACTATGAGAAGGTAAGGGGGGGGTTGGTGCGAGACTGCGAATGCAGAACTAGGATGTTGTATTTAATTGCACACAGTATACAAAACAAGGTAAATGAGCTAGTATTGCAGATTGGAGCTGGCAGGTATGATATTGTGGTATCACAGAGATGTGAGGGGATTGGGCTGGGAACTAATTATCCAAGGATACATGTCCTATTTAAAGAACAATCAGATGGACAGAGGGGTCTGGGTCGCCTTGTTAGTAAAAAATGAAATTGTGAACAAAATACCAGTTCAATTCATCTGCTATTATTCATTCTCCAGTCTCCCTTTCTATGGAATTAACACTCAATTTGCTAACTATTTCTTTTCAATAGTTATAGAAATTCTTACTATCTGGTTTTTGTACTTCTGGCTAATGTTTACTCATGCCCTTTAATGTTTCCTCGTTTTTTTTGGTTATTCTTTGCGTCGTTAAAATATTTTGCCCAACCTTACCTGTCACCTGTCTTTGCACAATTATATGTTTTTTTTTCCTTTTAGTTTGATGCTATCTTCAATATTTCTAGTCAACCACAGATGGTGGGTACTTCCATTAGAATTTTTCTTATTCACTAGAATGCATCTCTTTTTGTCTTCATTTTAGCCAGATCTATATTCATGCTCTCATAATTGCCTTCACATGATTTTTAAATAGTCCCTCACCCATTCAAACAGAGTGTAAAAATCAATTATATTATGGTTGCGGAGCTGGATGAACACAGCAGGCCAAGCAGAATCATAGGAGCAGGAAAGCTTGACGTTTTGGGCCTAGACCTTTTGATGAAGGGTCTAGGCCCGAAACCTCAAGCTTTCCTGCTCCTATGATGCTGTTTGGCCTGCTGTGTTCATCCAGCTCCACACTCTATTATTCTTTCACACCCCCTTTTACTGTCCTCGTTTTCATTTAAGCTTCCTCTTATACATTCTATACTTCTCTACCCTGTATATGCCCTCATAATTTTATTCATCTTAATCATACCCTCCCTCAGTCTCCTCTGTTCAAAAGAAAAAGCCAGGGCTTCTGCTTTTTTGAGCAATAAGCCTTCCTTTTTCTTTTTATCCAATCCTGTATATCCCCTGATATCCAGAATTCACAGGATTTGAATAGAATAGAATCCCTACAGTGTGGGAACAAGCCCTTTGGCCCAACAAGTCCATGCTGAACTTTGGAGCATCCCACCCAGACCCTTATAGCCCACCTGAGCTACACATCCCTTAACACTATGGGCACTTTAACATGGCCAATCTACCTAACCTGCACATCTTTGGACTGTGGGAAGAAACCAGAGCACCTGGAGGAAACCCATGCAGACACAGGGACAATGTGCAAACTCCACACAGACAGTTGCCCGAGGGTGGAATTGAACCTGGGTCTGTGGTAGTGTGAGGCAGCGGTGCTAACCACTGAGCCACCATGCCACCCACCCTTTGTCTTTGCTGAAACATGTTGGTCCTGTACTTTCCATATTTCCTTCTCAGATGTATCTTACTGTTCTGACACAGATTCACGAAAAATATCAGTTCCAGGTTCACTGTGGCCAAATCATCGATGATGTTAGTAAAAAATCAGCTATCCCCCCATTGAGAGCTTTGATTTCAGGCCCAACTTGTCCGTTTCCAAACAATCTTGAATCTAACGCAATTATGATCGCTGTCTTCAAAATGCTTCCCCACCGATACTCTAACCACTTGCCCAGCTTCGTTGCCTAAAATTAAATCCAGGTCGAGCCCCTCTCTTGTGGGGTTTTCTACGTACTGGCTTTAAATGTTCTTGTGGATGCATTTTAAGAATGCTGCTCGTTCTGAGATTTTCACACTACGACTACCCCAATTAACGTTGGGAAAGTTGAAAACTCCTACTATTCACTACTCTATTACTTTTATGCTTCTGTGGAGTTTGTCAATGTATCTGCTTTTCTATTTCTCTCGGACTGTCGGGGGGCTATGCTATTACACTCATTCATCCTGGTAATTTTGCTGACTTGCACTCTCTTATTCACTAGGTTTGCAGTTATTGCTGGATTTTGTTTCTCAGTGGCCTCACAGTGCCAGGGACCTGGGTTTGATTCCACCCTCAGCCAACCCTCTGTGTGGAGTTTGCACATTTACCCTGTGTTTTCAAGGGTTTCCTTCCATAGTCCAAGCGTGTGCAGGTTAGGTGGATTGACCATGCTAAATTATCCAAAGTGTTCAGGGATATGCAGATTAGGTGGATTATTCATGGGAAATGCAGGGTTACACGGATAGGAGAAAACAAGGTGTGGAGCTGGATGAACACAGCAGGCCAAACAGCATCATAGGAGCAGGAAAGCTTGACGTTTCGGGCCTAGACCCTTCATCAGAAATGGGGGAGGGGAAGAGGGTTCTGAAATAAATAGGGAGAGAGGGGGAGGTGGATAGAAGATGGATAGAGGAGAGGATACGTGGAGAGGAGACAGACAAGTCAAAGAGGCGGGGATGGGGCCAGTAAAGGTGAGTGTAGGTGGGGAGGTAGGGAGGAGATAAGTCAGTCCAGGGAGGACGGACAGGTCAAGGGGGCGGGATGAGGTTAGTAGAGAGGAGATGGGTGTGCGGCTTGAGGTGGGACGAGGGGATAGGTGAGAGGAAGAACAGGTTAGGGAGGCGCGGACGAGCTGGGCTGGTTTTGGGATTGCGGTTGGGGGAGGGGAGATTTTGAAGCTTGTGAAATCCACATTGATACCATTGGGCTGCAGGGTTCCCAGGCTAAGTATGAGTTGCTGTTCCTGCAGCCTTCAGGTGGCATCATTGTGGCACCGCAGGAGGCCCAGGATGGAAATGTCGTCTGAGGAATGGGAGGGGGAGTTGAAATGGTTCGCGACTGGGAGGTGCAATTGTTTGTTGCGAACCAAGCGCAGGTGTTCTGCAAAGCGGTCCCCAAGCCTCCGCTTGGTTTCCCCGATGTAGAGGAGGCCACAACGGGTACAGCTGATGCAGTATACCACATTGGCAGATGTGCAGGTGAACATCTGCTTGATGTGGAAAGTCTTCTTGGGGCCTGGGATGGGGATGAGGGAGGAGGTGTGGGGGCAGGTGTAGCACTTCCTGCAGTTGCAGGGAAAAGTGCTGGGTGTGGTGGGTCTGGAGGGGCGTGTGGAGCAGTCAAGGGAGTCACGGAGGGAGTGGTCCCTCCGGAAAGCAGACAAGGGTGGGGAGGGAAAAATGTCTTTGGTGGTGGGGTGAGATTGCAGATGATGCGTTGGATCCAGAGGTTGGTGGGGTGGTACGTGAGGACAAGGGGGATTCTTTTTTGGTTGTTATTGTGGGGACGGGGTGTGAGGGATGAGTTGCGGGAAATGCGGGAGACACGGTCGAGGGCGCACTCGACCACTGCGGAGGAGACGTTGCAGTCCTTGAAGAACGAGGACATCTGAGATGTACGGGAGTGGAATGCCTCATCCTGGGAGCAGATGCGGCAGAGGTGAAGGAATTGGGAATAGGGGATGGCATTTTTGCAGGAATGTGGGTGGGAGGAGGTGTATTCTAGGTAGCTATGGGAGTCGGTGGGCTTGAAATAGATATCAGTTTCTGGGTGGTTACCCGAGATGGAGACAGAGAGGTCCAGGAAGGTGTGAGAGGTGTTAGAGATGGTCCAGGTGAACTTAAGGCTGGGGTGGAAGGTGTTGGTGAAGTGGATGAACTGTTCGAGCTCCTCATGGGAGCACAAGGCAGTGCCTATACAGTCATCAATGTAACGGAGGAAGACGTGGGGTTTAGGGCCAACGTAGGTACGGAAGAGGGATTGTTCCACATAACCTACAAAGAGGCAGGCAGAGCGTGGGCCCATGCGGGCACCCATGGCCACCCCCTTTGTCTGTAGGAAGTGGGAGGAATTGAAAGAGAAGTTGTTGAGGGTGAGGACGAGTTCAGCTAAGCGGATGAGGGTGTCAATGGAGGGGGACTGGTCAGGTCTGCGGGACAGGAAGAAGCGGAGGGCCTTTAGACCATCTGCATGGGGAATGCAGGTGTATAGGGACTGGACGTCCATAGTAAAAATGAGGTGTTGGGGACCGGGGAATTGGAAGCTCTGGAGGAGGTGGAGGGCGTGGGTGGTGTCACGGACATAGGTAGGGAGTTACACACGCTTACAGGGATAGGGTTGGGTCTGGGTGTGACGCTGTTCGAAGGGTCAGTGTGGATTGAATAGGCCAAATGACCTGCCCCCACACTGCAGGGACCCTCTGAAAGAAGCAAAATATGTGTTCTAATTTCTTCTTCCTGAACCATTTTCTGCTGTTCTTTATATTATGACCAATCATCTGACCTGCCATTCACCTTTGTGTAGATATATGTTTCTTTAGTTAATCAAAAATAGTGGGTCCTCCTTTTTGAATTTGTCCACATAGTCGATCAATACTTAGTCTGAAATATCCCTTTTAATGTGTCTCTATTGATCTATCCCAATATTCTAGGTCACTTCAGATATCTCAGCTTTCATGCCAACACAGTTGTCTTTATTTGGGTTATAAATACCAGTTTTAGACCCAATCTTCTCCCTTTCACACTGGATGTAAAAAAAAGACAATTATATTGTGTTTGCTCGTTCCTTGCAATGCTTTAAATCTGAGGCCTTTAATTCATCCTGTCATATACATAATACCAGGTCTAAAATAACCCCAATAATTCCAAAACACGCTACCCTAAGAAACTATTTTGAAAGCATTCTATGAATTCCTTATTCAGGCAACAACTGCTGAACTAATGCTTCCAGTTTATGTGTTGATTAAAATCACCCATGATTGTTCCTGTCACTTTATTACAAACACCCGACATTTGCAATCATGAATCAGATTCATGGCATTGGCTCTGCCGTGGCTTGGGGGAAATTTTCTCTCTCAAACTTTTGCTTTTCACTTCTTTAATTATGCAAATAAGCCTTTGGGTGCATTTGGAAAATGAGGTGTCCATTGTTGGGAGCCCCTAGTTTACCCGGCTTTGGTGCTGTAGTTAAAGCCCAGCTATGCACCACTTCAGGTGCTGAAAGTCAAGAACTATTTCTCAAACAGTGGCACTTGACCCCTGTAGTTTTAAAATGTAGTGGAGAAACGACCAGCTACTTCCTCGCTTTCCAGATGGGGATCTGACGATACTAATAGCCAGGGTAGTGGAAACCAGGACAAATTTTTTTTTCCCTGCTGATGGCGAATTGAGGTCATGCTGACAGACCCAGCCAGCCTGAACTGAAATTGTAGCAAGGGCCATTGTTGCATTCCAAGACAAAAGTGTCATGCAACATGGCAGGAAGGACAATGATCTCCTGCACTTTAAAAGGGGAAATATCACTGCCATCTTCTCTCTGCTAATCCACACCCATGCCAGATGCCTCCTCCTTAAAGTGACACAGCCCAGTGCCAGCAGGTATCCACAGGGAGGAGGAGTCATGCATAGGAACCCCAGGGGATTCTTGGCAAAACACTTTGAAAAAAAACACTTAAAAAAGGTAACGATAGCATCAAAATTAAGAAAAAGCATTTAGTTGCTCCAAAGGCAAGTGGGAGATCTGAAGTTTCCGTGGAAAATTAACAGAAACGGAAGATCATAAGATTAATAAGGAGTGAAAAGGAAAGGGAATGATACAAAGCTAGTTAGGAATATAGAAACAGATAAAAAGAGATTCTACACAAATTTTTAAAAGGAAAAGTTCGAAAAGTGAGAATTGGATCTCAAGGAAATTAATCTGGAAAAGAAGGTGATGGTAGATGAATTGAACAAGTATTTTGCATCGCTTTTTACAATAGAAGATATAAATAACATCCCAGAAATAGCTATAAATCAGGAATTAAGGGGAGAGAGGAACTCAGGAAAATTATAATCATTAGGGAAGTTGTTGGAACGAATTGTTGGAGCTATGGGCTTATAAGCCATTGAGTCCTGATTGACTTCAAAGAAGAAGTGACAAGCGAGATAGTTGTTGCATTCGTTTTAATTTTCCAAAAATTTCCTTGATTTGGGGAAGCTTTCATTAGATTTGTAAGATAGTGAAGGTAATGCTTTTATTCAAAAACTGGGGAGACAGAAAGCAGGAAGTTACCAGCCAGTTATCACAATATCTGCTAAAGGGAAACTATTCTGAATTACCCGGAATCTGTGCTCCAGAGCTGGGAGTGAAAATTCAGGCCAATATTTCAGTTACCTCAATGTTTGCCTTCCATCTCATGTGAAGGGCTGTTTATGAAAAGTAAGCACATTAGGAGACAGCAATTTAATATAGTGAATTCTGGCTCTTAAGGGACTGAGTTCAAATATTAGCTATGTGATTTGACGTCTCGAGTTACAGTTCATGGCTCCAAGGTTACACTTTTTCTCAGACAGCAGGCTTGGATGGGCAAAGTGTTCACTAAAAGATCAATCTCCAACTCCCTTCTTTAGACTTTTAACTTCTGCCTGTATGATGTGACGCAGCCATTTTTTTAAAACGCTTTTGGAGACATCATTTGACCTTTATTTGAGTTTAGCAAGAAGTTTACCACCCAGATAACAAGGCGTGGGGCTGGATGAACACAGCAGGGTAAGCAGCACCATAAAAGCAGGGAAACTTGACATTTCGGGCCTAGACCCTTCATCAGAAATGAGGGAGGGGAAGAGGGTTCTGAAATAAATAGGGAGAGAGGGGGAGGCGGATAGAGGATGGATAGAGGAGAGGATAGGTGGAGAGGAGGCAGACAAGTTGAAGAGGCGGGGATGGAGCCAGTAAAGGTGAGTGTAGGTGGAGGGGTAGGGAGGAGATAGGTCAGTCCAGGGAGGACGGACAGATCAAGGGGGCGTGA
>JAHRHZ010000024.1:10630708-10680845 GCA_024137785.1 Ginglymostoma cirratum
ATAGAGGAGAGGATAGGTGGAGAGGAGGCAGACAAGTTGAAGAGGCGGGGATGGAGCCAGTAAAGGTGAGTGTAGGTGGAGGGGTAGGGAGGAGATAGGTCAGTCCAGGGAGGACGGACAGATCAAGGGGGCGGGATGATGTTAGTAGAGAGGAGATGGGGGTGGGCCTTGAGGTCCTCTATCCGCTTCCCCCTCTCTCCCTATTTATTTCAGAACCCTCTTCCCCTCCCCCATTTCTGATGAAGGGTCTAGGCCCGAAACGTCAAGTTTTCCTGCTCCTATGATGCTGCTTGGCCTGCTGTGTTCATCCAGCCCCATGCTTGTTATCTCGGATTCTCCAGCATCTGCAGTACCTTTTATCTCAGTTTACCACCCATATCAGGCTGACACCTTGGACACCTAAATAAGAAGACTAGTTCAAGCAGCAACAAGGAAGACAGCAGGGTTGAAATATAGAAACAAAGAAATTAAGAGCAGGAGTAAGTCATTCAGCCCCTTTGAGCCTGTTCTGCCATTTATTATGATCACGGATGATCACCCAGCTAAATAGCCTGGATATCTTTTATACACTCATTAAATTTGCAATTTCCTATTTCTCACAAAGCAGGATAGACTAAAGTTGTTTCTTTGGGTCAGAAAGCCTGGGCCAAAGCAAAAGAGCACAGTAAAAAGCAAAGTAATACTTGGAAATGACATACTAGTCATGGTGGAGCTCCAGTTTGAAGTTTATGACAAGTCAGATCAGTTTATGTTATTCACATGTTTTACTGATTTTGTCCTTCAAGGAGGATATAAGATCAATTCCAGACAAGGGAGCATCTAATCGAGGCAGTCACCTGAATGCAGTACTGAGTGACTGCAGCACCAATAGAACTGCCAGTTATCTGATGAAACATTTATCCAAAGCCTTGTTTGTACCCCAGGAGATGTAAAAGATCCCTTTGCTAAGGCAAATAAAAAGGGACCCAGGCTAATAATCAAGGGATGGTCCAACATGGCAGCTAGTAAAATTTAAAATTAACTAATTTATTAATTAACACTAAAATTTTAAAGCTCGTCTCATTAATGGTGACCACAAAACTGTTATCAATTGTCATTAGATCAATCTGGTTCATTAATGTTCTTTTAGAGTCATAGAATTATATCGCACAGAAACAGCCTCTTCGGTCTAACCAGTCTATGCTGAACATAATCCCAAACTAAACTGGTCCCACCTGTTTGGTCCTGACCCATATCACTCCAAACTTTCCTTATTCATGTGTTTTCCAAATGTCTTTGAAACATTGTAACTACACCCACATCCACCACTTCTTCAGGAAGTTCATTCTACACACTAAACACCCTCTGTGTAAAAAAAATTACCCATCATGTCTTCTTAAATCTTTTTCCTCTCCTCGTTAAAATGTGTCCCCTAGTCTTGAAATCCCCCATCATAGGGAAAATACAGCTACCATGAAATCTATTATACCCCTCATTATTTTATTAACTTCTATAAGTTGACCTCTCAACCCCCTACACTCTAGTGGAAAAAAATCCCAGCCTATCCAGCCTTTCTTTATAACTCAAACCTTCTCTACCAGGCAACATCCTGGTAAATCTCTTCTGAACCCTCTCCACCTTAATAATATCCTTCCTATAAGTGGACAACCAGAACTAGACAGGATGTTCCAGAAGAGACCTCACCAATGTCATATACTACCTCAACTAGAAGGAAATCTATCATCCCTAGCTGGACTGACCCACATGTGACTTGACACCCATAGAAATATGGTTAACAATTAATCGTTATCTGAATTGGCCCAACAAGTCACTCAGTTCAAGGCTATTTGGGGTGGACAGCAAATGCTGGTCTTGTCGGAGATGCTCCCACCTGATGTAAGAGTTATAGAAAATCTGAGATCGTGCTGCAAACTAATGGGCTACAAAACAACAAAGCTTACATATCAAATGCACAGCATTGACTGTAAAAGTCTCTTTGACTTTCTGAGGATGTGAATGGAGTAAATATAAATATGAATTGTTTCTTTTCTCCGCACTGCACATTTGAATGATAAAAAAATGCACTGTGCGTCATCAAAATTTGAAAGGTAAACATCCATTTTAAATGGAATTTGAATCATTGCCATTTTCCTTTCCAGTCCTCCCCAGTTAAAATGTAAATGTTCTCTTGTTGTTAGTAACCATCGCTTTGCCACAGCTCTGATCCAAAATGAAGCAAAATGAGAATTGAATGTGCAGTTACCTTCAGAATTGAAACCCAATTGTTCTCTTCAGAGAGATGGTAAGAACGGCAGATGCTGAGGTCAGAGATAACACAGTGTGGAGCTGGAGGAACACAGCAGGCTCGGCAGCATCAGAGGAGCAGGAAAGTTGATGTTTCAGGGTGGGACCTTTTCTGTTTCCATCTCTGGCAACCACCTGGAAACCGATATCCATTTCAAGCCTACCGACTCGCACAGCTACCTAGAATACACCTCCTCTCACTAACCTTCTGGCAAAAATGCCATCCCCAATTCCCAATTCCTTCACCTCCGCTGCATCTGCTCCCGAGATGAGGCATTCCACTCCCGGACATCCCAGATGTGCTCGTTTTTCAAGGACCGCAACTTCACCTCCACAGTGGTCGAAAACACCCTGTACCACTTCCCACAACTCATCCCTCACAGTTCCTCCCCGCAATAACAACCAAAACAGAATCCCCCTCGTCCTTACGTACCACCCCACCAACCTCCGGATCCAATGCATCATCCTCCTGCACTTCCGCCATCTGCAATCTGACCTGACCACCAAAGACATTTTTCCATCCCCACCCTTATCTGCCTTCCAGAAGGACCACTCCTTCTGTGACTCCCTTGTCTGCTCCACACTCCCCAACAGCCCCACCACCCCCGGCACTTTTCCCTGCAACTGCAGGAAGTGCTACACCTGCCCCTACACTTTCCCCCTCACTCCCATCTCTGGCCCCAAGAAAACCTTCCACATTAAACAGATGTTCACCTGCACATCTGCTAATGTGGAATACTGTATCTGCCGTTCCCGATGTGGCCTCCTCTACATCGGGGAAACCAAGTGGAGGCTTGGGGACCGCTTTGTGGAACACCTATGCTCGGTTTGCAACAAACAACTGCACCTCCCAGTCGCGAACCATTTCAACTCCCCCTCCCACTCCTTGGACGACATGTCCATCCGGGGCCTCCTCCAGTGCCACGACGATGCCACCCAAAGGTTGCAGGAACAGCACCTCATATTTCACTTGGGAACCCTGTAGCCCAATGGTATCAATGTGGACCTCACAAGCTTCAAAATCTCCCCTCTCCTGACTGCATCCCAAAACCAGCCCAGCTTGTCCCCGCCTCCCTAACCTGTTCATCCTTTCTCCGTCTTATTCACTCTTCCCACCTCAAGCCCCACCCCCACCTCCCACCTACCAACCTCATCCCCACTCCTTTGACCTGTCCATCTTCCCTGGACTGACCTATCCCCTCCCTAACTCCCCACCTACACTCACCTTTACTGGCTCCATTCCCGCCCCTTTGACCTGTTTGCCTCCTCTCCACCTATCTGCTCCTTTATCCATCTTCCATCCGCCTCCCCCTCTCTCTCTATTTATGTCAGAATCCCCTTCCCCTCCCCCATTTCTGAAGAAGGGCCCAGACCCAAAACATCAGCTTTCCTGTTCCTCTGATGCTGCTTGGCCTGCTGTGTTCATCCAGCTCCACATCTTGTTATCTTATATTCATTATGAGCTGGGTATGTTTTTTTTAGAAAAGGTATCATTCATGGGACATGGGCATCATTGACTGTGGGGGTATTAATCCGAACAAAGAACACAGAACAGTACAGCGCAGGAAGAGGCTTTTTGGTGCATCATGTCTGTGCTGACCATGATGCCATCATAAACCATTTCCATCTGCCTGTTCATGTGTCTGTCTAAATGCCTCCTTAACATCGTTGTCATATCTACTTCTACCAAATTCCCTAGCAGCATGTTCCAGGCACCTACCACCTACATGTAAAAATCTCTTCTTGCGTATCTCCTTTAAACTTTCCCCCTCTCACCTTAAACCTATGCCCCCTGGCATTTGACATTTCCACCCTGGGAAAAGACTCTGACTATCCGCGCTATCCATGTCTCTCATAATTTTCTGTACTTTTATCCAGTTGTTCCCTCAGCTTCCAGTGCTTTCATGAAAACAATCCAAGCTTGTCCAACACACTAACAGGAGCATATGGTCTCTGAACTCTCATTATCTCATTCTTAAAGACCTCCCACTTCCCAACTGCCCTTTTATTTGCAGGAGAGTTCAAAGACCATATGTTCCTGTTAGTGTGAAGGGTAAAGCTGATAGGTGCTGCTAATGAGTGTCATTGGCGGAGGGAGTGAATGTTTATGGATGGAGTGCCAATCAAGTCGGCTGCAATGTTTTGGATAGTGTCAGGCTTCTTGAGTGTTGTTGGAGCTGCACTCATCCAAGGAAGTGGGGAGTATTGCATCACACTCCTAACTTGTGTCCTGCAGATGGTGGCCAGGCTTTGGGGAGTCAGGAGGTGAATTACTCGCCGCAGTATTCCTAGCCTCTGACCTACTCTGCTACACTATATTCATATGACTAATTCAGTTCAGTGACCTTTTAATTCTGGTTTGGCCTAGCACTGCAAAACTCAAAACCTTGAATGACAAGTAGGGGAACTGTATTAAGTAAATTTGCTATTTTATCATTGGATTCTTTAACAAGAAATAATGAGATCTGCTGGAATGTCATGAAGTTTCAAATATATTTAAGATAAAATATAGTTGGAGGTCTGAAAGCCTTAACAATGCAAAAGGCTAGAATAGACATCTTCACAGAAACAAAAGTCAATCAACAGATCAGATGCCTAGCACCTTCCCCTCATGATGTCTGTTTCTCTATAGGTTGTGTCTATCTCAGTTACAAGAGGAATTTTGGTGGCAGGAATATTATTAGTTTTTTGATCCCAGGAAGTCCTTAAAAGAGTAGTTTCATTGTGTAACCCTAACATACGAGTAGGTGTGAATGATGCCATCATTTTATTCAGGTCAGATTTAATTAAAGAAGGGTTTTCAGGCAGATTTCATCAGAAAAATGAACTCTGGTACTTTTCAATCTCCAGTTTGATTCTAAGCAATGCATCAAAACCCGTTGCTTCATTGAAAACAAATGTTGTGAAATCAATTGCAAGCCAGCATCACAGCTCTGCCAAATTTTCTTTCAAGTCTGCTGTTCAGAACAGTTCCTATTCAACACAAGAGCAAGCATGGCACTGAGGAAATGCTTTCATCCCCTCACACCTGTTTGGAAAGATTCTTGCCATTTTCTGTATCACTTAGCTGCATTTAACCTGCTTTAAATTTATCTAAGCTTCCACATTTTCCTTTATTGCCTTTTCAATTTTGTAACTGCTTTTGTGAACACAGTGGGCAATGCCAACTTGTTTGGTATGGTGGTTATATAAGAAAGTCATAGCTTTCCACGAGAAAGAAAAAATACTAACATAGACCTTAGATTGCCTCAAAACTGCTCTAATACTGCCACCACAAGGAAGTAAGAGAGCATTACATGTGTTTCTGAGGATAGGAGGAAAAGAGGAACTTGGATCTATACATGTTTTCCATGATGGCCTGAAGAATTTTACTGCAAATTAATTACGTTAATCTGAAGTGCATCCCTAATGTATCCTAGGAATTGTGGCAGCTGGTCAGTGCAGAGCAATGTCTTATAAACTGTATAAACATCATAATCAGAATCTTTGTGTTTTAGACATGGGGGAAAGGAAAAATTATTAGTGGAACTAACGAACATATGTTAACCACTTATACTATGTATCAAGGCATGGCTCAGCAGGACTTCACTAGAATCCTGTTTTCTCAAGCCCCTGTTCTCTGTGATCTTACATCATCAATGATGCAGTCTAGCTGCTGGCATATAGCTAGTATATCCACCTATTACATCTCCTCCCAGTCTTTCATTAAATATTCCCGTAAATGATTACTTTTCCACCTTACATGTCCTCTACTCTCAAAGTCTCTTTTGGCATGTGTGTCACTCTCCAACAGTGTTCTTGGCTCATTTTGAGAACGTGAGGTGTGTATGCACTCCAATATTTTCTCCTTGAAACACAAACATATTGGCAACACAGAAAGCCAGTTTCTCACAACAGCTGGTACCTGGGCTGTGACATTGACAACAATTTAAAGGCAAGAGCAGTGATTCAAAGGACAAATCTTTAGTATTGGAACTACTAAAACCCCAGAAAGAAGAAGACACAAACAGCAATTCTTATTCTCCATTGCTTTTCCTTCTGATTTATTCACTGGAGAAAGGTTAAAGCACTGGCTTGAAAAAAAAAGCACTTTCTAGTTCCATGAAGAACTTAACAGCTGTATCAACCACTGCTGCTGAGATGATGAAAGAACTATCAACGCAACATCCAGGAAGGATTCAGGTAGATGAAAAGAAGAATAAAGATTATTTTGAAGATTGTTCTGAAGACAAAGAAATTATCATTATTTCCCTTTTGTACCAAGGTAACAACTTCTCATTGTATAGGCTATTATAGTACTTCCAAACCCTAGTTTGAGGCTGCTCCTCTACAGCTAATGACATCCTGGGAACTTTGGCAGACAGTAGGACTTCACCATTAGCAAATGTAAAATTAACTTGAAGATTTGAGGAAACTGGATCCTCTTGGACCATCAGGATTGGAATCTATAGGAAGCAACTTTATGGCATTGTGAGCCTCAGACTTGATTTAAAGTTTAAGTAAAGAATCCAACATTTCCTCCATGAGAGCTACACTGGTGACAGAATGGACATCCACATATTTCTTCAGATCTTTGGCCGACATCTCCCACTGATGGTCTCTTAATGTCTTTAGGCATAGTGTGAAATTCCTCTACTATAGTGTGCTCATTTTCTTATGTGCACAATTTCTAATATGTGAGTAACCCCTTTTTTATGCTCGACAGTGCTGTGTGACAGACATCTTCGTTCGAGTTAGATTCCACCGTTAATGCTCGGGACAATCTTGTTGTAAAATGGAACACTGATTTTCTGAAAAATTATTTTGCATCCACTTCATCTTTTTCTGGCAAAATCAGTTCATCTGTGATTGGTGGGAAATACATCTAGTTCAGTTGAGGATTTTTGAGATACAGAATCCTTTTGATTTGCTCACTTGAGCCATTAAGTGTCACCATGGCGATAGTAAGTTATTTGAAGCAAAGTTTGTCTTCTGCTGAATCTCTTCTACATCTGCTTTGTCCTAGTGCTCATATCAGCACAGTGGCTTTTTGTAATTTTGTATGCTACAGACTACAGACTGTTGTCAAATCTTCACTTGTGTGATGATTCAGTAATCTATAGATTCTTTCCTTCAGTCTTTGCCATTCTGCTTCAGTTCCATATGCTGCAACATTTCTCACAGTGTAATTCAGAGTCCTGTGTAACTTCAGTACTTTTTTTTAAATTTAGCAGTCCTCTTGCACAAACATTTGCCAAACAAGGATGCTTTGTGAGCTTTGTTTCCAGAACCTTTATTTCCTTAAAGTGTCTTCCTACAGTGCTCAGGCTTTCTTCACATAAATACATTTCCATATCAGATTGCAGTTGTAACTATTACCACATAGCAAATGTATCTTCAATAAAATAACCAAATTCACCTCTTTCTCATGTACTTCTACTTCTCCACAAAAGAGGTAACAATGCCATGATAAGATGATTGCTTACCCTGTCCTAAAAGTGCGAAGCAACAATTAGGATCTTCTCCTCCAATAAATCAGCAATAACAGTCACATCTTCACTGTCTTCCATAGTCCCCTGAAGGGATTTGTCGTCTTACTCATTTTCATCCTTGGCACATCTCTCTTCCACTGCATCAAAGGAAGAAAGAATGAAAACACGTCCTCCTGTATCTAATTTAAAACTAGTTTTCTTGGTACTAATTCTGATATCTGCATTCCTTGAAACATCTGGTGGTTTTTTCATTTCTTCCAAGAAGAATACATTCTGATCTTCAGAGTCATCCATTTTCAGACAATTGAGGACTGATATGGTCTTTCTAATTCTTTTCATATTGATACAACTTTTCTACAGCTGTTCAGAACCCTCTTCCCCTCCCCCATTTCTGATGAAGAGTCTAGGCCCAAAACGTCAAGCTTTCCTGCACCTATGATGCTGCTTGGCCTGCTGTGTTCATCCAGCCCCACACCTTGTTATCTCGGAAACTATTCCAAAATTGTCTTTCTTATGGTATACACAGGGCAGGCTGGATGAATAGAACGTGGTGCAGAATAACGCCAACAGGGTGTATTCACTGGCTGTAACAGTTCATGTAGGTCTTCCTCCTCACCTTACACCATACTTGTAGTGTGGTTTCCTTTGAGCTATACATAACCAATTGTCTCTCTTGCTCTCACTCACTCTAATTGCCTTTAAGAATTGCTTCTCTAATGGGGAGAGATGAAGTTAGTCTTTCGTGGAATACGGCTTCACATATAGCATGTTTGACACAAACCTTCATAGTTGAGCAAGCTTGGTGTTAATGAAGATTTTTAACAGCATAATGTGAATTCAGAACAATACCAGTGACTGAAGTTGTTGCTTTCCACTTTGATTTGTCATTTAAAATCTGGGTATATGCCAAAATTCAAACTTAGCTGGCACCTGCTAGAGACTATTAGCAAAGGAAGCAGAATTTGCGGCAGAGATAGTAGGAACTGCCGATGCTGGAGAATCTGAGATAACAAGATGTAGAGCTGGATGAACACAGCAGGCCAAGCAGCATCAGAGGAGCAGGAAAGATGACGTTTCGGGTGTAGACCCTTCTTCAGAAATGGGGGAGGGGAAGGGGATTCTGAAATAAATAGGGAGAGAGGGGGAGGTAGATAGAAGATGGATAGAGGAGAAGATAGGTGGAGAGGAGACAGACAGGTCAAAGAGGCGGAGTTGGAGCCAGTAAAGGTGAGTGCAGATGGGGAGTTAGGGAGGGGATAGGTCAGTCCAGGGAGGACAGACAGGTCAAGGAGGCGGGATGAGGCTAGTAAGTAGGAGATGGGGCTGGGGTTTGAGGTGGCATGAGTGGATAGGTGGGAGGACAGGTTAGGGAGGCGGGACGAGCTGGGCTGGTTTTGGGATGCGTTGTTTTTCAAGGACCACAACTTCCCCTCCACAGTGGTTGAAAACACTCTAGCCTGTGACTCTCGCATTTCCCGCAACTCATCCCCCACACCCCCTCCCTGCAATAACAACCAAAACAGAATCCCCCCCGGCCTCACGTACCACCACCTCACCAACCTCCGGATCCAACGCATCATCTTCCAACACTTCCGCCATCTGCAATCTGACCCCACTATCAAGGACACTTTTCCCTCCTCACCCTTATCTGCTTTCTGGAGGGACCACTCTCTCCATGACTCCCTTGTCCACTCCACACTCCCCAACAGCCCCACCACACCCAGAACTTTTTCCTGCAACCGCAGGAAGTGCTACACCTGCCCCTACACCTTCCCCCTCACCTTCATCTCAGGCCCTAGGAAGACCTTCCACATCAAACAGATGTTCACCTGCACATCTGCCAATGTGGTATACTGTATCCGCTGTTCCCGTTGTGGCCTCCTCTACATCAGGGAAACCAAGTGGAGGCTTGGGGACCACTTTGTGGAACACCTACGCTCGGTTCGCAACAAACGACTGCACCTCCCAGTCGCCAACCATTTCAACTCCCCCTCCCACTCCTTGGATGATATGTCCATCCTGGGCCTCCTCCAGTGCCACAACGATGCCACCCAAAGGTTGCAGGAACAGCATCTCATATTTCACTTGGGAACCACGCAGCCCAATGGTATCAATGTGGACTTCACAAGCTTCAAAATCTCCCCTCCCCCAACCGCATCCCAAAACCAGCCCAGCTCGTCCCAGCCTCCTTAATCTGTCCTCCCACCTATATGCTCCCCCCACCTCAAGCCCCACCCCCAGCTCCTACCTACCAGCCTCATCCCGCCTCCTTGACCTGTCTGTCCTCCCTGGAGCGACCTATCTCCACCCTAACTCCACACCTACACTCACCTTTACTGGCTCCAACCCCGCATCTTTGATCTGTCTGTCTCCTCTCCACCTATCTTCTCCTCTATCCATCTTCTATCCGCCTCCCCCTCTCTCCCTATTTATTTCAGAACCGTCTTCCCCTCCCTCATTTCTGAAGAAAGGTCTCGACACGAAACGTCAGCTTTCCTGCTCCTCTGATGCTGTTTGGCCTGCTGTGTTCATCCAGCCCTACAACTAGTTATCTCAGAATTAGCTGCAGAGATCTTTGTGCATATCAATGCCAAATGTTTCCATCTTTGAGAGCCCTCCCTTTGAAACCAGAAGAATGAGTAAGGCTTTAATACTGTTTTCATGTTCAGCAGCTTCTTTATTGAGTCATTGCCATCTTAAAATATCATTGAACCAACTGGCAGTTGTATACAGGACCACACGGATCTAAACATCGCCTAGTTTCTGAGTGAGTCCAAAGTCTTGGTGTCAACTGAATAAGTAATACTTGCTTTGGCGAGTATACAATTTGGCAAAGATGATCGGAGAGGATCAGAGGGTCAGCTGAGGTACAACTTCCAACATAGACTTTTGCACTTTTAGTCAGCTGCTGTTAGGTTCTGATGATGAGTATTTCTTTTATGTATTGCTGTGGGTATTTTCAATGAATGTGTTTTGAAGGCAACGTCTTTTCTCAGCATCTGTTGCAGACTGGACACCACCACTGTCACCAAGTATAGTTACCACAGTTTGGTTTTTGGTGTTATAGATGGACCGGAACTGGAGACTTTATCAGTTCCACTGAAGAACGTTTCTTAACTATTTAAATTACGGCACGCTTCAGTGAGATGTCACCAGAAGTGTCTTCCCTCAAATCCATTATACAAACAGCAGTGAGAGAATGACCAAATAATCTGTCATGCTAAAGGAGCTTGAGAGGTAAATGCAACAAAGAAGAGTAATGTATAGCCTTTGAACAAGGGCTATAGTACCTTTGATGTCTATATGAAAGGATGTTAATTTAATGTCATCTGAAATACGGTGCCTGCAGTAAGCGTGTTCAACCCTCAGCACTTATTAAAGTTTCAGCCTAGGTTGTATAGTCAAGTTTTTGAAATAGGGCTTGAATGTGTGAATGTCTGAGTGAAAATCAGGAATACTACCCATGGAGCTATGAATAAAACATGAAGAGAGTTCTTTTGAAGAAGGATCTAGGCCTGAAACATCAACCTTCCTACTCCTCTGATGCTGCTTGGCCTGCTGTGTTCATCCAGCTCTATACCTTGTTATCTCAGATTCTCCAGCATCTGCAGTTCCTGCTATCTCAGAGAGTTCTTCTGTTTTTTTTGTTCATGGGATGTGGGCATTGCTAGCCAACCTTCATGGGGGTGATAATGGCCTATTGGCGTTATCACTGGACTGTTAATCTAGTGACTCAGATAAAATTCTGGGGATGTGGGTTTAAATCCCACCATGGCAGAATTTGAATTCAGTTTAAAAAAGAATCTGGAATTAAGTGTCTTAAATGATGGCTGATTGTTGGGAAAAACCTGTTTGGTTCACTCATGTCCTTTAGGGAAAGAAATCTTAATAAAGCCTGCTGAGAGGGTCAGGTAAATATTTGCTTGTCAAGACTTTCTGAACCTTACCCAAAGTAAACACATCTATTTTCAGATGTGAACTTGTTGCATTCCAAAAAGGACCAGGAAGCTGAAGTGTTCAACAGCTGGAGCTTTATTATGGAAATGTTCACTCTGCAGGCAGCAAGGTTAAACTAAGCTGTTTCCAATCAGAAGTAGCCAATGGTATTGCCTTTAAGTCATGTGACAGGACTCTCAAAGTGACAGTCTGCCATACTTACACAAATATACAACAGATACCACCTTGCAAACTTCCAAGTTCATTCCTGTTCTCGTAGCTGATCTCAGCAAAAGTGAATGAGGTAGTGGTAGGATAAAACCATACCTCATGGAATTCTTGATTTTTTGTGAATAAACATGTTTGTGCACAGGATGTACAGTTTGCAGGCATGCTGTGAATTGCTCACAGTTGGATTACCTATTAAAATTAATGTCCAGGTCCAATAATGAATGAACAACTATATAAGGTTTTGATCTCATCAGGTAAGAAAAGGAGAAGTGCAATGAATAACGTAAAATAATTGCGATATTCCAATTGCTACTAATCGGCACAAAGTTATAGGCAATTTTTCCTCCTATAATATTTTGCAAAGTTATTCAAGAATTTTGGGTCCTCATTGTTTGTACGCAGTGCCTAATAAAACTGTCAACTCTGAGCACAGAGGAAATCTTTCTACACTGTCTTTGTAAAGTCCTACAGAAAACCTTTTCTTCACATTCATCGACCAGGAACCCGAATGGATTAATGTCAACATGAGTTACACAATAAATAATGGCGTGGGAAATAGTGAGTCATTAGCAAAATATGGAGAGATCAGAAAAATGAGACTTTCAATTCAGGAGAAAAAAAAGAAGTAGCCCAATTTTTCACCCAAAACATCAACAGTGAGATGAAGATCCATAGAATCCCTACACTGTGGAAACAGGCCATTCAGCCCAACTACTCCACATTGACTCTCTGAACGGCATGTCACTCAGACTCATTCCACATTTCCCTTTGAGAATGTGCAAACTCTACACAGACAGTCACCCAAGCCTGAAATTGAACCTAGGTCCCTGGCACTGTGAAGCAACAGTGCTAACCACTGACACCCACATTTCATGTACAAAGACATGTACCCATTTCGTATATCAGAGTATGGTGCATCGCAGGGATCTTCACTTGGTATATTAGCTTCATGCTACACTTTTCATGTCTATTTGAATGCTCAGATCTCGCCAGTGAGTGGTGAAAGGCGTGTTTACATCACATTAGTACCTAATATTGCCTCCTATTCTTGCATGTTGCGGAGAGAAACAAGATAGTGGCAATTACCAACATGAAACTCAAACTGACAGCTTCTGTCTGACACTTACTCCTTTGGTGCTCTGTCTTGGACAACAGTCCCCAATATCCCAGAACCCATTCCATGGACAGTGACCTTCTGCACAACTGTCCATGGAGGTTGGCATTGGACACACACCAGCCTCACCACATTCTCATGGCACATTTGGACTAACTTGGAATGCACTTTGTCTTGGATCTGACCCCTTGAATTGTAATACTGCAGCTAGGCTGCTTCTTGCACAGAGATGGGCACCAATCTCATAGATCTGAGTATGGTGCATCACAGGAACCTTCACTTGGTGTCTTAACACCTACTTACTTCATGCCTATTTGAATGCTCAGAGCTTCTCTGCCATTACACTCCGTCAGAGTCATCTGTAACCATCAATGGAGGATTTTGGAGGTATTCACCAGATATTCTGGGAACTGGAGAACTCAGATTCCTGTATCATTCTGAGGTTCTTTGGTCTTTCAGAGATAGTTTCTGGGGAGAGAAGGGTCACTGTTTCTCCCACCACCAGCCCACCCGCACCCCCCTCCCCCCACCTCCATTCCCCCTCCTCCAAAATGCTGGCTGATATCAGATTTACAAAGCCCTTACACTAAAACAGAATGAAGATATGGTGTGGCCCACACTTCCCACCTGGGATACAGTGGAACAAAACATATCCCTTTGAAGGTGAGATGTTGTTGCCTGGACTGCACCAGAGGAACCTTAAAGTATATCTCAGAAAAAGTGTGCCACATCATTGTGGCATGCTGTGCTGTTCACAACCGGAGAGGAAAAAAGGGAGACGTTGAAATAGGGGATCAAGAGCAATCCTCTGAGGATTAAGCCATGTTACTGACCTGGAAAACATCCAAGAGACCAGGATAAAGATGTATGCAGTCAAGTGCAAGAGTCAGATAGAACCTCACTGAAAGCCACTGCTAGGAGGATCGAGCTGGGCTTGGCCTTCCTTTCTTTGTGGTATGATCTGTTGATTATACAACAAACAGCCCCTCGTCAGTCCACAGTACATAATCATTTCTGCACTCCTTGAATTTTTCTGATTGAGTGTTTTCTTATCGATATGATTGTATGTGAAGTATTTTCAGTTGATCCCACCTCGTACTTTACCACTTGGGAAAAAGCAGCAGTCAGTGAGACGGGGCAGTACACTTTCATCGCCTTAAGGTTATTGGCTCATAAGGCTTCAGCCAGGATATGATGTTCATGTGTTTTGCAGTGTAGTGCCTCATGATAAACAGTAGCTTGGGTATCAATCAGAGATAGTAAGAGCTGCTGATATTGGAATCAGAGACAACACAGTGTGGAACTGGAGGAACACAGGGGGCCAGGCAGCATCAGGGGAGCAGGAAAGCTGACGTTTCGGGTTGGGACCCTTCTTCAGGTTGGGATCAATGTCGGGGCACCGACATTTGCATCGTGCCATTACCGGTTAGTCTTCAACATTTCACAGTTCACGTAGCTCTCTGAATTGCCATGGAATGCTTGGGCATCCTGAAGGACAGCACTTAATCTGAGACACGCTGCACTTTTGTGCAGGAAATAGTAAGAACTGCAGATGCTGGAGTCAGAGTCAATACAGTGTGGATCTGGAGGAACACAACAGGCCAGGCAGCATCGGAGGGGCAGGAAAGTTAACGTTTCAAGGGTCCTGAACCGAAACGTCAACTTTCCAGCTCCTCTGATGCTGTTTGACCTGTTTGGTGCAGCATCTCTTGGCAGACTACTGAGCAATGAGATAGAGTGAAAATGTAAACTTCTCATTATACAACATCCCAGCCTTGAATGACGGTGCACTCTCTTGAAAAGCTGAAAGATAGGACACAATGTTGGCCGCAAAGCTGGGTTCAAATCCATATGATCTCTACAGGGAAGATCCTACACAATCCCTGAACATTGATTGTACTCCATATGGTGTGCTGCAGCAAACAACATGGCCATTCAAGAATCCTTGCCATTTGATGCTATCTGCAGTAAAGGAGCTGGTTGCTTGTAAGTGATGAGAAATGGTTGACCATTGCAACTTATTTCATCATGGGAGTGTATGAATAGGCTGTCCATCTCTCACATGGGTGTAACTTCACAAGGCCCAACAGCTGCAACAGAGACTGGAGCAGACATTTTAAGAATATAAATGAACATATATTTGTAAAAGTTCCCGATAATTTCCAATGATGATCACCCATGCCACTCGTGTTCTCTCACACTACATCCAAGTGTACTCCTGGGGTCTGCAGCAGTGGTGTAGTTGGCCCTATTGGCCTTGAAGACTTGGTCATCTTCAGGCTGTTTGGGTCCAGAGGGTTCAGGTTTGTCCAGAGTCGGGCTTACCTTCCTCAGCTTGAACTTCTGCAGGACTCAGCTTCACAGCTAGGGGGACATGGTGAGGCTAGGAATCTCAAGTGGCCAGAGAAGAAGCTTCTTGTGGGCCCTCTGTATGGTTTCCTCTCCCCATGGATACCTGCTTGGCATGATCCTGTCTCTCTGAGTGGAAGGGGCACTCTGGAGTGAGGTTATCATCAGTCACCCCCTCATGTTTTGCCATTGATGCTGAATGCCAATGGCTAGAGATGGAGTACACGTCTGTGACATATGCAGCCAATGCACGCACTGCACCTGGGTCTTCATGATGGTGGCAGCCAACCAGTCCAGACAGGCAGATACATACCAGAACTAGCACAAAACTTAAAATATTAGTTGAGTCTTCAATCCTTCAATCCAGTTTGTTGACTGCCTCTGACAAATCTACTTGCTGTTCCTGAGTGCCTCTGAGTGCAATTAGACAAAGTCACTGAAAACTGAGACAATGTCTTCGGCCTGGAGCTGACCAGGTACTGGCCTCAGCATTCCTTTGAGTGTCAGAAACCTGGGATATTTCTTCTTTGATCAAAATTTACTCCCAACTCGAATCTGAAAAAAAACCTACTGAGGTGAAAGTATCTGAGCTTAAGGAGGGTACAGGTGAAAGCCTTGACAGTGTAACCTTTGACGGCTGGGTGACCTCCTACCCTAGAAGTGGAGATTGATCTGAATGTAGACAGTGACAGCCTCTTTCTGTAGGGTTGCACAAATACCAGCGTCAGAAAAGATGGGGAATTAATTGTAAAAAAGTGTAAATGCTTGCTCAGTCTATGAAAGAGTCAGTCCATGTTGATATGGTTATTGACATGGGATAACAAGTTATTCTTCAATTGACCTTGGTGAAAGAAAACTATTTAAAATTTATATTTGCTCCCACATACCAAATCATTACCGAATGCCAGTCAACTGATAGCCACTCTTACACCCATTATTAATGAGGTGCTCACATAACATGTCACATCACTCAATTAGCCAATTTCAACCTTTTTTGTTTTTGTATACCTAACCATGTTTAGTACTTTGCTTGACAGTCAAGTGGTTATATTTTTGCAATACACTTTGTTCTCATAATTTATTTGAGGTGCTTATCATATAAACAAGTCATTCATGAACTCTGTCGGTTTTTATTTACAAAAATCTGAAATATTCATGGTTACCATTATTAATACCAGCATTTTTTAATATTTCCATGTTAATTGAAACTGAATTCTGGATTACTGGGACTTGAATTCACGTTCGTTGGATTGATGGACTAGTAGCACAGTTACTCAACTACAACACCCTGATAGATATAATTTTCTGATTTCCCACATCAAGGAAAAATAAAATTCAAACTCTGTTCAAGGATCCCCTTGCACAGAGATCACCCAAAATGTAGCTGAAAGTTTAGAATTTCTGTGGGGAATTTATCAGTGATTCAAGAATACATTATCATTTCCAAAGAAGCTTCTTTTTTTTCCCCCATTTGAGAAGTAAAAACTCAATGAAGAAAGTTAGTGTCTCATTGCAAACTAAGGAGGATAGTGACAGTATTAGATTAAAAGAAGAGATTTATCATACAGACAAAAAGTGTAATAGTCAAAGGATTGTGAGAGCTTTAGATTCCAGCAAGAGATATTGAAAACATTGATAGAGGAAGAAAATAGAGTTTGTGAGTAAACTAGTCAGAAACAAAGATATAAGTGTCTCTGTAAGTGTACAGAAGAAAGTAAATCTGGGTCCATTTGTACTTGACACTGAAGACATTATAATCAGGAAGAAGGAAATTGCAGGTACAATGCAGTGACAAGAAAGAGGAAGAAAGAAGAGAAAAACAAGCCGGTTAACATCATGAAATCTAGGATGTATTTTATTGAAGAAGTGCTAACAGGGCACTTAGAAAAGCATATCAGTCAACTACGAAAGGAAATCATACGATCTGTTAAATATTTTGAAAGGTGCAACAAACAGAGTCAATCATGGGAAACCTGCAAATGTATTGTATTTTGGTTTCAAAGAACATTCAATAAGGTGAAAGGATGCTGAACAAGATAAAATGGATTTCAGCGTCATGCGATGAATAATAAAGTTAACTGACCTGTAGATAACAAGCGTGGGGCTGGATGAACACAGCAGGTCAAGCAGCATCATAGGAGCAGGAAAACTTACCTGTAATTTCCCTTTGTTCTCCCTCCCCTCTGTCTTGTCATATCCAAGTTTGGAGAATTTCATGACTGAAGGACTGTATGGTTCATGGCTCAGGCAACAAATATTTACAATCTATATTGATAACGAAGCTAATGAAACTGAACATAATGTATCCAAGTTTTTAATGTGAAGATGTGTATGGAAGTAAGATTTGAAGAAAACATACAGGACTGGGATTTTTGTAGCTCTGAGAAGGAGGCAGTCTGGGTGGGCAAGTGGTAAATCAAATAAAAACCACATTTGACATTGTTCCTGATATGCTCCTGCCTCCAGGAAAATCTCCCAGATGGTTGCTCGTCCATCTGCAGCAGGATCACAATATTTCAAAGGACAATTAGTCCTTGAAAATACACAGCAATGACATTTTTTTGGAAGTTACACTAACTCTTCACTGAATTAGAAACCCACAATGCATCAGAGGTAGCTTTGATTGGAGTTCAGTGTATTATCATTGGAATTTGCATATCTATGTATCGAGGGAGAGCAGATAGAGTGCAAAGCAACTGCTGCCAGATGCATTCATTGCAACATGTTCCCCTGGCAGACTGATGCTCTTCATGATGTTGCCCCTTTATATTTGGGAGGTGATTGAACAAATAGGTGAGAGTGTCTGTCGCATGTGCACTCTTGCTCTCCATCTGCATGAGCAACACTCACTACTCTGAACAGAATATCTGACTACACCTTCCTTTGGCAACTCTGATTGGCCCTCTCACTTCTATATTTTATTTGCATTTCTAATTAGACAGTGAAGACTGATTTTTAACTTTTCTACAGAGACAGGCATTTTACTTACCTCCCGTAAGAACTCAATGCAGAACACAGTGCTGACAGGACTGGCCGATGGTTCTGAGGCTTGACATGTTTAATGTCAAAAAGATTCCGGCTAGAGTCTGCAAAGGGATATAGACAGGTGAAGTAATTGAGAAAATCGATAGAAACATATAAGGATGTTAATTTTAGTTGGAAGATTGGAAAAACAGAGACTCTTTTTAAAAATCAGAACCCATTAATTGTTAGGGCTTATAGAAGTTTGAATGTCTTTATACAAGAAGCACAAAAAGTTAACTTGCAAATATAGCAACCAACTATAAAACCCTAAGAGCTAGGAGCAGAATTAGGCCACTTGGCCGTTCAAGTCTGTTCTGCCATTCGATCATGGCTGATATATTTCTTAATCCCATTCTCCTACCTTCTCCCTGTAACACTTGACCTCCTTACCAATCAAGAACCAATCTATCTTTGTCTTAAATACTTTCAATGACTTGGCTTCTACAGCCTTCTGTGGAAATAAGTTTGACAGTTTCTTCACTCTCTGGCTGAAGAAATTCCTTCTCATCTCAGCTCTAAAGGGTTGACCTTCACTCTGAGGCTGTGCCTTTGGGTCCTCGTTTATCCTACTGGTGAAAACATCTTCTCCACATCCACTATATCCAGGCGTCTCAGTATTCTGTAATCAGATTCCACGTTCGTCCTTCTAAACTCCTTCAACTACAGACCCAGAGTTCTCAAATACTCCTCATATGATAAGCCCATCATCGTTGGGATCATTCTTGTCAACTCCTTCCGGACCTTTTCCAACAACAGCACATCCTTCCTTAGATAAGTGGCCCAAAACTGGTCACAATATTTCAGATGCGTTCTGACCAGAGCCTTATACAGCCCGAGTAGTAAGTCTCCGCTTTTGTACTCTAGCTCTCTTGAAATGAATGCTAACATTGCATTTACTTTCCTAACTGCCAACTGAACCTACACTTTGACCTTAACAGAATCCAGAATGGGGCCTCCCAAGTCTTTGTGTGCTTGAGACTTCTGAAGCCTTTCCCCATATAGGAAATAGTCCTTGCCTCTGTTCATCCTACCAGAACGTCACACTTTCCGACATTGATTTCCACCTGCAACTTCTTTGCTCACTCTCTTGGCCTGTCCATGTCCTTCTGCAGCCTTCTGGCTTCTGCAACACTACCTGTTGCTCCACCTATTTTTGTGTCATCTGCAAACTTAATAACAAAGTCCTCAGTTCCTTCATCTAGATCACTAATGTATAACATGAATAATTGCGATCCCAACACTGGCCCCTGTGGAATTCCACTCGTCAATCCAAGTAAGGAACAGAGAGGCATATTTATCATGAAGACTCACAGCTATTTCCCTGACCTAAAGTTAATTTCTTCCCTCAAGGACCGTTTTCCCTTTATCATTCATGACATGCGAGTGTCAAAGGCAAAGATCCCTTTCTCATTTCCCTCATGTCTCCTCATAACACAATTCATTAGGTTTGACTCACGAGGTAGGATGGTAACCTTGAATAGCGGGGTCCTTTAAAAACCGAATTTTCCCAGTATTAACAGTGTAATATGATATTTCATGGAAAAAGCCAGTACAGCAGTAGTTCACTTTCCAAAATTCTAGCACATAAAAACATAGGGAAGAGTTACGAAACTACTGTTTCTTAACAAACTTAATGAGCTATCAGAAAATTCCTTTCAAATCATTGACTGCTTATGTTAGTTAAATAGTGTAAAGAACTGTGGATGCTGGAAATATGAATCAGAAGCAAAAATTGCTGGAGAAACTCAGCAAGTCTGGCTACATTTATGGAGAGAAAGCAGAGTTAATGTTACGCGTCCAGTGACCCTTACTTTTCCCTGACTAACTATTATTCACCCCTTTGTCTGCCTAAGTGTCCTTTTATAACTTCTGGACTCTGTCTCCACATAATGCGTACGCCTTTACTATCACCCCCACCCCCATCCCCGTCTTCAGAATAAATATTACCTTTCCTTAGCTACTACTAATTCTGAAGAAGAGTCACTAGACATGAAATGTGAACTCTTTCTTTGTCCACTGATGTTGACAGACCTATTGAGTTTCTCCATCAATTTCTGTTTATGCTTATATTGGGTAAACTTTTTCAGTTCACTTATGGGATGCGGTCATCGCTGGCTGGAAAGAATTCATTACCTGTCCCTACTTGAGAAGGTGGTGAAGAGCTGCCTTCTTGAACTACTGCAGACCATGTACTGTAGGTTGACGTATAATTCCCTTAGGGAGGGAGTTCCAGGATTTTGACCCAATGATAGTGAAGGAACACTGATATATTCCAAGTCAGGATGGTGAGTGGCTTGGAGGGAAATTTGCACATGGTGATGTTCCCATGTGTCTGTCATGCTTGTCCTTCTAGATGGAAGTGGTCATGCATTTGGAAGGTGCTGTCTGAGGAAATTTGGTGAATTTCCACAGTGCATCTTGTAGATAATACAGACTGCTGTTACTGAGCGTTGGTGGGACTGGACGTATCCAGGGATGGTGATGGTGGTGTCTTGGACATTGTCTGTGAGTATGATTCTGTGATCATGACTATGTCAGGCTGTTGCTTGACTAGTCTATGAGTCAACTCTCCCAGTTCTGGCACTAATCATCAGTTGTCAGTAAGGAGGTCTTTTCAGGGTTGTTTCTGCCATTGTCTTTTCCAGTGCCCAGGCAGATGCCAGGTAATCTGTCCAGTTTCATTTCTTTGAGACTTCAGACTGTTTGATAAGTGAATGGGCGGCTTGCTAGACCGTTTCAGAGGGAGTTAGAAACCCCGGAAATCAACAGTAATGTCCAAAATCTCCCAAAGGAAGGGAGATTTTGTAGCAATTTCTGCTCCTCCAACTTCAGCATCAATCCTTTACCTGCTTAAGCCCTCAGTTTGCCTTCAGTAAAATAGCCACTGCAGTGTTTGAGGTCTCATGGTTCCCTTAGCTGCCTTCTACTACTTATCGTGCTCTGATTTTCTAGTAGGGACCCTGGCACTATCAGGCACCAATACATAATGATACAGTTCAAGCAGTGGGTGGGAGGTGTCCTAGCCTGATCCTGACGAGTGGACAAGGAGAAATCCAAACCCTTGCGCTCAAACAAATACGTTTCCAACATTGAACCAAAAATATGGAATTAATAGAAAATAAATTGCTATGTTCATTCTTAGGGCACAAATCACGGTATAACATTACAATTATTAAACAGATTAGTGTTGAAAATTGTGATACAGCCTGATTTTTCAAAAATGTACCTTACTCTTATACTCCGGCAAAAGAAATGAGCCCAGAGTCAATGTTAGAAATATATGCTTCCCAGTATTTCTTGCAGAGACTAGATACTCTCCTTGTGAAAATTGTGAAGGACAGTCAATGGTGATTGCTATAGTTTGAATATCCAAATGTCTTTCTCTCTCTGCATACCTCTCTATATATAATTTAGAAATTTATGAATATGTCCATCTCCTTTTTTGTGTTCAAACATTCAGTTATTCAATTATTAGTGATGCGTATCCTATACCATAACTACAAGGTAACAATGTTGAGTTATAATAGCTCAGAATCTGGTGGTCTGTCTTTGTCTACATAAAATAGAGCATGTCTGTCAAACTCTACTCTGATACTAGCTTCCTGGAACTTTATCTCTTCCACTTGTCTGAGGTGCTCTCTCTGGTGAATGGATCTGCATGATCATTTTACTTCACAATACTTGTCTAATTTGGCGTACTATTGTGTTTCAATTTGTAAACAAGACTATCTAGTAACTTCAGGTCATAACCTTCCGGATCGATGCAGTGATATTCTGCTTTCTGAGGAAATGCTAAATTCAGTCAGGGATTTACTTCAATTGAATTAATTGCCTCATTAATTGCAATGCAAGCAGCACAAACAAGACATGACTGCTCCCACTTGAAAGACAACATCAGCTGATGGGAAGTTACTTGCAATTATAGAAAAGCTAAAAAAAAAGGTCCAGATGTGGAGCCGACCTATACTAGTGCTCCTTTAGATTAATTGGACTCGATTTTCCTAAGTTTTCTGAGGGCGCCTAAACGCAATGATCTGGATTATAGCTTGGAGGTGATACCTATGCAGATTTGCATGCTGTAATGAAGTTGACAAATCCAGATGAATGGGATTTCTGAATGTTCTACAGAACAGAATTTAGCATTTAATAAAAATCTTCCACTACTCCTAATTGTCAGTTCCTATTTACCTTTGAGAAGGTGAAGGTGAGCTCTTTTTCATCTGCTGCAGCCCTTGGAATGTAGATACATCGATAGAGCTGCTGGGAAGGGTGTTGCAGGATTTCAACCAAGTGACACAAAGAAACAGTGATATTATTTCAGGTCAAGTTGGTCTTGGCTTAGAGGTCATAACGTGCAAGTTTCCATTAAAAGACCTCATGTAAATTGCCACAGGACATTTTGTAGATGGTACACACTATCGTCTGTGCATTGAGTGAGGTTTAAAGTGATGCTGTGGGTGCCTGTTAATCCAGCACTTTTGCCTCTGACTATGTTCAGCTTCTTGAGTGTTGCTAGAACACTCATGTAAGTAATGGAGACAGTATGCCATCACACTCCTGACTTAATCATTGAATCACTACTTTGCGGATAGAGGCCATTCAGCCCATTGAGTCAGCACCAACCTTCCAAAGAGCTTCCCACCTATCTCTGTAATCTGACCTAGCTAGCCTGCACACTACAGGCAATTTAGCATGGCCAATCCATCCAACCTACACACTTTGGACTGGGGGAGGAAACCAGAGCACCCAGACAAATCCCCACACAGAGACGGGGAGAACGTACAAACTCCACACAGACAGTCACCCAAGGATGGAATTGAACCCACGTCCCTGGCACTGTGAGGCAATAGTGCTAACCACTGTGCCATCATGCTGCTTGCCACTTCTGCTTTCTAGATGGCAAACTGGCATTGAGGAGTCAGAAACTAAGTTATTTGTCTCAAAATTCCAAGTCTCTGATTTGCTATTGTACGCAGAGTATTTGTGATGCTGATCCAGGTTTGTTTTCAGTCAATGATAACTTCCACTGATCCTGACAGTGGAACGTCAGTGTTGGCAATGTCATTGAATGACATGGAAAGATGGTCAGATTGTCCCTTCTCAGAGAGGGCTATAATGGGTGATAAACAGGTCCCCTGGCACCCTACTGCCCAACCACTTATTTGAAATTAGCAATGTATCCCGAGATTGTGTGTACTGACATGCCACCCTGAGAGTGCTACTTTCAAATTGCAACCACATGGTCCCATCCCCCACGGTCCACTGAAACTCAGAAAGAGAAAATGCATTCCTTGTGATGATGTCTTTAGCAGTATTAAGGTTTAAAAGGAGCAGTGATGATGGGAGGATGAAACACATTATAATTCTAGCCACTACAATCCTCACAGAATTCAGATTAATTTTGATCCAGATTTAATCCTATGGCCAAAATGAATTGATACTGGCAAGAATTGTTACATTCAAGGATGTTGAACAGTGGCAGCATGGTGGCTTAGTGGTTAGCACTGCTGCTTCACAGTACCAGGGACCTGGGTTTGATTTCACCTTTGGGCGACTGTCTGTGTGGAGCTTGCACATTGCCTGCGTGGGTTTCCTCTGGGTGCTCTGGTTTCCTCCCACATCCAAAGATGTGCAGGCAAGGTGGATTGGTCATGCTAAAATGCCCATGGTTCAGGGATGTGTAGATTAGGTAGGTCTGGGTGGGATGCTCCGAGGGTCGTTATGGGCCGAAGGATCTGTTTCCACACTGTAGAGATTCTATGAGAATACCATGAGAATCTATGAGAACTGTGGGTGTTGAAATTTGCATGTGGAGGGGTCAGGTCGAGTTAATGATGATGATGAAGAAGTAGTTTGATTAAGGTTGAAAAAAAATGAGGAGGCATTAAAGTATCCTATTTAAAGTAAGAAAATCAATTGTGTGGATGAACTAAGAGATCTGACAGTGCAGAAACATAAATCTCTATAAGCAATAATGAACATTGGCCATTCACATTGATTGAAAAAACGAATGTATTCCCAAAGAAATGCAGCAAAAAAAGCAGGCAAATAGCTGTTAAATTTTTACACAATCTTGTTTAGACTGCTTTTACCTCCATATGACCCCAACCAAATTTTTTAAAAAAAGCAGAGATTGTGTAGATTTCCTGCACTAAGATTTTAACACAATTGGGAAGGGGCTGCTGTCCAGGTAGATCCTTTAGGCTGAGGAGCTTTAATATAGAAAAGGTCAAGAGGAGATCTGTTAGAGGTCTTTAAAATGACAAAGCAGTTTAATAAAATGCTACAGAATAAGTCAGAGAATTTGAGACTTTTGACATCTGAAACAAAAATAGAAAGTGTTGCAGGAATTCAGCAGGTCTGATAGTACCTGTGGAGAGAAAAGATGGTAGAGAAGCTATTTTCATTTTGGATGAGTCCCCAAAAAAAGGACTCAAAAATGCCAATAAATAAAGTTTACTAAACACAATTCACAACCTCAAATCATAAAGCACTTTACAGCTAATTAACTACTTTACTGAAAGTGTAGCAATTGTTGTAATGCAGAAAAATGGTGGCCTTTTTGTGCACGGTAACCTTCCATAAACCACAATGTGATAATGTCAGGATGTTCTGCATTTTTGCGTATGATGTTGATTAAGGAATACATATTGACCAAGATAATTAGGAAAACTTCCATCTTTTCTTCTAAGTAATGTCACAGAACATTTCCCATCCACTTTTTCCATAGTTCTGTGCCCCTTACATGTTCCCCATGCATCCTCTAGACACGATATTCCTCCAGACGCAATATTTACCAAACCAATGATTCACAGACCAAGTGGAAAGTCTTTGAAATGATCCAGAAACTAACAAAAATAAGTAAACAGACTTTGAAAATCTCATTTAAAAATAAAAGTGTTGCTCTTATAATCTCACAAAAGTTTCAATCCATCATGGCCATTTATGGTACCAACCAGTAAAGTTTTAACCCTCTTATCATCTCCTACTATCTCAAATTAAGCAAGCAGACATTGAAAATCCCACAAAGAAAAAAATTACATCCATGATATCTGAGTTCAAAGATTCCTCATCAAACAGCAGCCATTACTGAAATCTTCATTGGGGAATCTTCTCCCACCCTGATTCCTCCCAACCTCTCTTCTTCTGCAAATATCCTTAAGCAAATAAGCCACCTTTAACCTGCAGTCTTCCCCAGGTTATAATCTCTGAGCCAATGAATGTCAAAGACAAGGTGAGTAATATAGGTATTAAGAGAGTTGGAGAATGACTACCCCGTGGCAGGTTTGAAAATGACGTCTTCAAATCAGATCATTAAAGGTTAATCATTAAGGGTTAATTGGACATGACTACGAGCAATTGAAATAAAGTGAAAAAAGTATGTGGAAAACAGGCCTATTGAAAAAACAGAGACGACACAGTGTGGAGCTGGAGGAACACAGCAGGCTAGGCAGCATTAGAGGAGCAGGAAAGCTGACATTTCAGGTCGGGACCTTTCTTCAGAAATCCTCCAACTCCACAGTGTCATCTTGGACTCTAGCATTGACAGTTCTTACTATCTCTATTGAAAAAACAGCCGGTTTTCACTGAGAGGTAACTAAACTGTGTGTGAGAACTGTATTGTTGGCTGTCACAGGGAACCTCCTGGAGATGTTTTTCTGTATAATGGAATTTCTAGAAAAATACTGAATGTACCTCAAAATGGTGATACAGCAGGTAATCTTAGATTCAGGATCGTACTAGTGTCAGGGAATTCGCCTGATTCAGTGGATATCGCCTCAGGCTGGATGGAAAGAAGGCAATGAGACTTGTTGCCAACTTAACTATGTGTTAGGGTTAGGGTTAGGGTTAAGGTTAGGGTTAGGTGTTAGGTGTTACTTGCTGTCAGACTTCATCATGGACTGGGATCACAAACAGTACCAGAAACTCTGAGTTCTCCAGACCAGCCGTTGTAGAGTGGAGTTCTTGACCGGCAGAAGAATGGGAGAGTTATTGTCAATATACATTTACTGTTTTGTATAATTACAACTACACGTATATATTATGTATACATATATATGTTGCTTTACTATATATATACTGCTTAACATATATACTGCTTAATATATAAATTTACTGCTCAATATATTTACCCCTATTTAATATGTGTGTGTATATATATATAAAACCATTAATAAATATGTTAATTTGGATCTCTTAACCTGTAGAGTCTTTCTGTTACGTCCTATCAGATCCACTATCAGACCTTAACAACCAGAAACAGAGAAAGCATTCTCAATTCGATCAACATCATCTATCTTCTCACCTACATTCTTCGATTCTTCAAGAGGAGAAATGGTTCATTTAATGGTTATATGATCCATGACGTACAGACAACAAATGCTCTCTATATTAATGGCCTTTGGGTTTAGTTACATGAAACAACAGTTGTGAATATAGTTTTGTACATACATACAGCTGGCACCAGCCAACTTGTCTTTGTCACTGATTATTGAAGTCAAAGTGTCTTTGGAACAGCTCTGTGTTGTAATTCTTAAGGTGGAGAAACATAGCAGCCATAATATAGCAAAGTCCCATCAGCAGAAATGAATCAGATAGCTGCTAGATTATTTTGAAAGTTCAGGCCCCTGTGCCATGATTTTCATGAAATATTTTTAACATCTGCTTCAGTGCAAATAAGTTCTCAGTGTCACATCTCATTTGAAAGACAACATGTCCATATTGTAGAGTTCGCTCAGTACCTCATTGAAGTATCAGTCTGGATTATGACCGAGTCTTGCACCTATAACTTTCTGCCTTCGAGCTAGCACTGAATCAAGCCCAAGGAATTTTGAAATCATTGTTTCAGGATGCATGATAGAGCATGAGGTAATGTGCAAGATGACTTATCTTTATTTAAGAGATGAGAGTGATCAGTGGTGAATGGTCACAAAGTTGTGATATAAATAGGGAGCTGGAATTTTTGTTGTCTAACCTACTGTTGTGCACTTTTGTGGAGGTTAAGAATGTTATTCAATCTACTACCACCTCATTCCTCTTGGGTCGAATTAGTTCTATTGTTAGCTTCTTCCAAAAAGACCCAAGCAAGCTTTCAACAAGCATCCTTATTTGTTCCATGAAAACCTTGACATCTGCATTCGAAATTGTGTGATCCGGGAATGGATAGGAGTCACTGATCATCTCTGGTGAGGGGCAGGGATATGATTAATAGGCTCCAAAGTACTCTGCCGACTGTCCTGAAAAAAATCTCTTGAAGAAGCAGAAAAATGAACACTGATCAGAATTTACTGCAGTCGAGTTACAGTTACCTGCTGGTCCTCCAAGAATTTGGCGTCCTGTCAACTGTTGTGAACTTACATCTAATAGCAACAATTTCACTCCCCACATTTTCTTTAGTTTATATGTGAACGATGCTCCAGGTTCTCCAACATTATATAAATTAGATGGCCATATGATTTCTGGTGCGGCAACTGATGCAGGTTGCCAGAAACATACACCAATTCTGACCTATACACAAATACAGCCTGAGGGAAAACTTTCTTTTATTCACTTGTGGGACACCGATGTCACTGGCTGGGCTGGCATTTCTTGTCCACCTTGTCCTTGAGAAAGTGGTGGTGACCTGGGGTAAGTGTAACACTTCTCAATTCTTGTGAACACAGTACAATAAAACTTTGAATAACAAGTGTTATTTTCCAGCCCCCATCAAATGCAAAGAAGAGTTATTGGACACAAAATCTTAACTCTGTTTCTGTCTCCACAGATGCTACCAGACCTACTGGGTTTTTCCTGTATTTTGTTTTATTTAAGATCTCAAGCAATCTGCAGTTTTTTTGTTTTATTAAATGAACATCTTAATTAATGTACAATATATCTAAAATATCACTGAAATATTTAGTGGTAATTCTTTCCAAATGTGTAATATTGTACATTAAATACTCCTGCTTGT
This sequence comes from Ginglymostoma cirratum, assembly GCA_024137785.1. Classification (NCBI taxonomy): domain Eukaryota; kingdom Metazoa; phylum Chordata; class Chondrichthyes; order Orectolobiformes; family Ginglymostomatidae; genus Ginglymostoma; species Ginglymostoma cirratum. Next base: position 10,659,066 of record JAHRHZ010000024.1, read on the forward strand.
TAAACTGCCTCAATTACAAGCAATCTTTCACATCACACTAAATATTACTATTGCATCCCTTCGCAAGAATCAAAATTACGTGGACATCTCAGATTACTGTTCAATATTCTCGCAGAAAGTATTAAGTCAACCAGTGTCCTATCAGCACTTTTAAAGCAAACTGCAGAGTGCACCATCTACTGTATGGAGACGTATTACTCATCTGCACAATCTATATATGAAATGAAGGGAGAAAGATTTTTCATGTTTTACCTTTAAATCTTTCCTGCTGGCATAATTTACTGATAACGGCACAGGGATGCGAGTTCACTCTGAAGCCAGGACTCAACTTCTGTGCAGTTTCTGTTGGATGCTAATTTGACTTCTGATCCTTCCAGCACAAAGAAAATAATGAATGAAGGAGTAATGCACTATTTCGTGTAACACATTTAATCACTATTACCTCTAAAGAGTAAGCAAGTTGAAGCTCAGATTAGGTTGATTCTGGGGTGGTACAAAAATGTTTCCCTGGCCAAATCTTGTTTTCACAACTCTAAAACGGCTGCATCCCTGTAGAGAACAAAGGAGATGCTGTGAAGAAACATACAATGGTGATACCTTTTGTATTTTAACTGACTGAAAATAGCTTTTGGGTCTCCTAGGGATGTGCAAATCACTATCTAAATGCAAGATTAGCCGAAGGGGCAGATGAGGCCTTAAATTCATGTCCAATTCAAAAGAAGAAGCTCTATCAGTGCAGATCTCCCTCAGTATTGCACTAGATTATAACCTGTGACTTTGTTCTTAGGTCAATAAAATAGGACTTTAAACCATTGACTTTTTGAGAGTGTGATATCTGAACCAACATTATCCCCATTAACTTTGAGTCTGCAGTAAAAGGCTTTTGCAGTCTTCACATTCATAACCCAATTCATTACTAATGATCCTAGGCTGCAGAATCACTGGCACTCTAAAATAAAAATAAATTAGCTACCCTGCAACTTGATGGGTAGATAGTGACTCGGGTCATCACATTTGCAAAACTCAGCCAGGTAGGGTTTTGGTGTGGGAAACAAGCAGAAATCATATATCTGATCTCTCTGACTAAAGAAATAATCTATCATTACTTGTATACTTTTGAATATATCAAATTACTTCTCAATGGAACTGGTTCAAGTGAAAAAGAGCTGATTTCTCTAAGCCACTCTGTGGCCTATTCTCTCTGTTAACAATCTGGTGAATTTAACCAGCACAGTCTATTCATAACCTCTATGAAATGGATTTGCTAACACTCAGAGAATGTGAAAGTATGCAATTCAGCATTACCTTGCAACATGCATTCAATGCAATCTTCCTAAAAAATGTAAGATCTTGGATTATGCAGTTGCTGTTTTTTTGCCGATAATGTAAATAAAATTGTACAGTAATGAACTTTAGATTTTACCCTTATTCCCTATAAGACCTGTTGGGGTCGTTCAAACAACATAATTGAGAGCGATATAGGTAAAATTGCAAAGAGGTGATGTGTCAGCTAAAAACCGAAATATCTCTAATACAGTTTCATTGATCGCGTTTCAACATTAAACACTACTTGACCAGCTTTGCTATTTCCTCTTTAAAATCACTTTTGAACTATGAAAAGCAACTGAGAATTCACAACTTCTGACCCAGACAATATTGACCTTTGCTGGTGCATGTAACTGGTACGTGTTCAATATTTAAAAATCAAATTTGATTCTTTGTAAATCCTTTGTAATGTGCTCCAGAAATTGGATGCAGTCTGCAGATATTTCTATAAATATAATTTATCCATATTCACCCATCCTTCATTGAGCACTGGCTGAAGAAACTCTAGAGTCTTTTGTGCAATCTGTCGTCATGACTCGGGAATGCAATTTGAATCAGTCAAAAACTCAACATTTGACGAAAAGTACGGGCTTCAAAAATTAGTTACTTGTTCAAAAATAATTGTAAATTTTTATGAAGACTAATTGCACATGTTACACAATATCTTCAAAGTGGAATGGGTAACATCTAGGAGAAATTGTTTCAGCATCCTAACCTTTCATCTCTACAACCTCTGCTCATGACCAATATGGTCTGGTTTGACTATGAATCTTAAGGGTGATTGAAATAGGCAACTCTGTTCCAGGTGACAGTGGGTCAACCACTAGAAATTTCTCCGAAATAAATTATCTCCTTCAGACAGAATATAATATAGCTGATGTGGAAATGTTGCTCGCTATGTATGAGAGGAAGTCAAACAGAAGCTGCTGGAGAAACACAGCAGGTCTTGTAGCATCTGGGAAGAGAAAGCCAAGCTAAGATTTTGGGCCCAGTGATCTTTCTTCAACACTGGACTTAACTCTGCTTTCTGTCCACAGATGCTGCCAGACCTGCTGAGTTTCTCCAGCAATTTCTGTTGTTTAAGATTTCCAGCATCCATTGTCCTTTATGCACTGTTGAGCTGGATGAAAAAAATGCCATTTTCTCAAAGAAAACAGAGAATTGTTTCAGATTTCAAATATCTACATAAGTAGAAATTGCTGAAGAAAATCGGCAATCAGGCAGCATCTGTGGTGAGAAAACAGGGTTAATGTTTCCAGTCCAATGTCCATTCAGCAGCATTACGCAATTTTATTGTTTGTTATTATTTGTTGTTGCAAACCACTTCTGCATCCTGGCTTCGTGGACTTAGTTCATAAGAACGTAAGATACAGTAGCAACATGGGCCATTTGGCCCATTGAGTCTGCTCTGCCATTCAATCATGGCTGATATGTTTCTCAACCCCATTCCCCTACCTTCTTCCTATAACCCTTGATTTCCTTGCTAATCAAAAACTACCTGTCTCAAAAAAACTCAGTAACCTGGCATCAGCAGCCTTCTGCAGCAATGAGGCCCATATATTTACTACACACTGGCTGAAGGAATTCCTCCTGAATTCAATTCTAAGGGGTCTGGGTGGGAGGCTTTTCAGAGGGTCTGTGTGGACTCCTCAGTGGGCCGAATGGCCTGCATTCACACTGTAGGGATTCTATTATTCTACTCTATGAAAACCTGCTCAAGATCAATATTTTTAAAAAATCCATCTGCCCCACCTTACAGACCTAAAGTATCCTATTTTACTATTTAGAAGATAATTTACTGTCAGCCATGTTTCAGAGGAAGCACCTTTGCCTCTGAGCCAGTAGGCCATAGATTCAAGATGTTGTACTCTGGGATAGAATTCAGACTAGACAGTCCTGTATCTTTATGATAGTGACACATCACAACTTGTGATTTTTCCGTATAAATCTATCTATCTCACCTACAATAATTTTTTTTGTGCAACAGAGTCAGTGCAGCCATCAGTAAATTATAAATCTATGATTATTATAGCTGTGTACATATTTAATGTTGTAAATAAACTTCAAGACATATACCTCAGCAAGAACCTGACTATCTGCAGCATGTGTTACACAGACTAACATATAGAAAACAACAAAGATCATCACAAGCTGCCATCTAAGCTGACGATCCAGTGTAGAACCAAGGAATGACTGCCTGCCACAGTTGCTAACTTCCTGATGAGATATTCAATTAAAACCCAACCTGCCCTGTCTCTGGGGTTTACAAACTTGCATATACTACTTCAAGGAAGAGTATGGCAGTTTTATCTGGTATCCTGACCAATGATTCTCAGTCAATAAATATAACAAAATGGATTATCAATAGTCAATACAGTGTGGAGCTGGAGGAACACAGCAGGTCAGGCAGCATCAGAGGAGCAGGAAAATCGATGTTTCAGGTTTACACCATTCATCATTGTCGCTTTCTTGTTTGCTGGAGATTGCTGCGTGAAAATTATCAGATACATTTTGTCCATTACAAAAAATAGTATATCTAACCAAAGTATATTTCATTCGCTGTAAAGTGCTTTGAGATGTCCCATGATCAGGAAAGGCGCTGTACAAATGCAATATTTTTATGATTTTAATACAATTTTTTTCTTCTAATGTTCTGAATAACGCCCTGTCCAACGCTTAACACGTCTAAAAGGACTTAACTGGTCATCTGTCTCATTTATATTCATGAAATTTTGCTTCGCACACTTTGACTGCAGAGTTCCCCAACATTACTGTGACAAGTGCTATGTGACTTCTGTGAAGTTTTTTTTATGATTTCATATTTATAAAAGTATTTTTTCAAATGGGTATTGACCATGCTCCCCCATCTCACTGGGCAAACCTGAGATGCCAGACTTACACTCAAAATCTGAATGATATTACATGTTCAGGAAAAGGAAAATACAACTTTTACTACATTCTTTAATTGTAAATGAAAGAAATAAGGAATATGATTTTTTTTCCACCAGAAATACAGGTAATATCCAGTTACCATATATTGTAAAGAGAAAAGATGGTAATGGGAAAGACATAATCAAAAGAAATTCAGATGTCAGTTCATTTAGAAGCTCTGTGTTGTAATTTCTGTACAATTCTGTATCGACAGCAATCCAAAAGGAATTACTGACTTGATCGGTCTGCGCGTCAAAATGTTCAGCTGGTTGGTATGCATGCAGAGAATGATTTTATCTTCATCTGTGATTTTTTTACCTACAAGTTATCAGTTTTTCACAATAAAGCTTGGCAAGAAGACGTAAAGCAATATTGTCACCTAATGGTAACACAAAGCATTACAGTCCAGCTTGTTTTTGTGCCCACAAAGAAAGGATGCTGAACACTTTTGCCTGCTTGTAATAAATGCAATTCTCATTTGCACAGATCCTGACAAATTTGTCTGCAATTTTTTTCAACATCAAACATGTATACACCAAAAGTTAATTTTGCTTTCAGTTCATGAAAAGTACTGGAGGCCTAGCAAAAATATAATCTGTTTTACAGTTCCAAATACACCGAAGCCCTCTGTTGCCTCCAAAATAGTTGGGGATTCTTCTATGAAGTTTGAGGGGTTTGGACATTCGCGCTCTTTGAAATCAATATCTAATGTTATCTAATGTAACTTTAGTAAATTATTTAGTAAATTTAAAAGGCTTACCTGTGATTGGTTTGAAAGTAGGTTGTGTGATGTCGATTACAATTGAATTAATACTTCAATGCATAATTCCTCAGTGCGTGCCCATGGAAAGTAGGTCTGTCTCAGGAAACATAGGCCATGCAGGTTCCACAGACAGTTCTATTGGAACATAATTTGGTAATGACACCAGAGTCATATCATGGCTTAAGGAGTTAAAGGAGAAAAATAATTGCCCATTCCCATCAACAGGTGAAATTTATTGGACCATAGAAAAAGGTTAAAAATTTAACAAGATAATTTGTGTCCCCCTTCCTGATCCTGCAGGAATGACCCCGAAATTTCACGCAAGAATCATGCAATTTCTGGACAAATAACTTATTTGGTACTGCAAGTTCTTTTTGTCCAGTTGTTTGAATGTCAATCATCAAATCACAACATCGTTGATAACTAACCATTCTCTCAGCAGACAGAATGCATTTAATTATTTAATTTACCTAACAATTTCTGATGAGACTATGTTGAGGTATAAAGCCTCAGAACAAAATTAATATGAAATAAAACACAAAATCAGAACATTGCTTACAATTATTGAATGAACAGTTTCCTATTGGTTTTCTGTTTGTAAGGAAATTAATCTGCAATTTTCTACATTGGAATGTACAATGTTTAAAGAACTGCTGTTCATGTATTATTGCCCTCAAAATCTGTAGAGGAGCAGCAAATCCTGAGTATACTTCTGCCTATTGCCACCACTACTAATCCCAATGAAACTTACAGGGTTAGATGATGTTGCCAGTGTGGGCTGTTAACAGTTTAGACAAGCATCTGTCTCCCTCAATAAACAGTTTGCTGCTAGAAGGGGCACATCCACAGCTAAATTATTTCAAAGGGATCAATTTTAGTACCCATCAAGAAAATAATTTGAACTCCTCATCTTCAGGGTGATAGGATCTGACCCCAGCATGGGCTACTCAGGGATGCCTCACTTCTGTCTCTTCCAGCGAAGGACATTTGAGAACTCCAGCAGATTGGAAGTCAGATTCTGATTAAATGTCTTTGATTGAAGGACTTCTACTCTGAACTTCCTTCCTTCATATCAAAGTACATGTGACAGAGTTCATCATTGCATGTTGTTTAGTACAGGGGAGTCTTAATGCACAAGATTGGTAGTAGGAAGTAATAGGTGTCTTGGTGAAGTACTAAGCTGTGAGCTCATCCTTGATTCTCAAGTCCACAAGATGGTGATACCATGTCAAATTTTTCACCTTCAATCTCACTGTCCTTTTCCTCATTTTACGTTAAATTGTCTATTCACTTGTCCTTTTCTACCACAACTCCTATTTGTTGACTGATGCTATCAGTCATGTCATAGCTACTTTGGAGACTTTGACTGACTAAGGTAGGGTGCAAACCTGTCAAGTCACCTAAACTTCAAATTGAGTATCTGAATACCACTTTGGTTTGCTGATGCATCTGTTCTGCTTCTTCATCATGGGGTTCAGAACTGTCATCAGATTTGCAGAAGTTGTTAATTTTAAAAACAGACATCTGACTCAAGGTCAAAGCATTGTAGTCAGCTGTCAGGCTTGCAGGTTTCCGTTATGGATATTCTAGTGGTTGAATTAGGCCATCTCAACCACAGATCTTTCAACTAGTAGGGCTGGAGAGGTGGTAGTGTTTAGAATATAGAATTTGCTTCCTTTTCTTTACATCTCTGCTGTTACTTGACCTCATCATCAAGCGTAGGAGCTCCAAGAGTGATGCAGCTTGTCCACCAACTTGTTATCATTCTTCAAGATTGTGAGTAAATTCCTCCCAGTAATAAAGGTAAATGCCACTGCGCACAAGGAAAGTTTCAGAGTAACTAAGTTGCATTTTCTTTTTCTCTCCCGAAATGTTGGACATTTAAGAGTTGAGAGAACAGGACCTGGCAGTGGAGATGGTTTTTGGCCACGTGGGCACATAGTCCAGTCTATTTTGCAGGAGCTTTCTTAGGTGGTTTTAAAAATGACACTATCATTTGGCAATTAGCCATCTCATTGAATCTGGAGGGTGCAACAGAGATATCGCTGATGAAATTTCTCAAATGCACTTATGTGACACCAGTATACTGTTCAGGTCTCACTGCAGTGCAACAGTGCTGATGGCAATTGATTTGCACACTAGAACCTTTACTGACTTCTAGAATCTTTTGTTGTCAAACACTCACTATATGTAGATGTTGAACCGGTGTAGCTGTTCTGGTTTTAGATCTTTTTGCTCATGGTAGGGTTTTGAAAGAGGTGTGTGTCAAGGTATGGGAAATGCTGAATGTAAATGAGACAGATGTGAGGTGTGGTAGAATTGGTTGTTTGAGAAGAGAGAGAGAGAAAGAGACAGTATAATCAGCAAACAGACATTCATTATAGGATTTATAAGAATAGAGGCAGAATGGGATTTAGAGAGGAAGAATGAAATGTCTGAGGAAAGACAAAATGGATATGTGAAAAGCAGAAAATTGAGATGTATCTTGAGATGGGGAGGGTGATCGGGGACACCAGGAGAGGAAAGTAATGGAAGCTCTGGATACAAAGTAGAATTGCAGCCACTGCATGGGAAAGGGACAAGGGCATGAGTAAGTAGATAAATTGAAACAGCCAGGTCACTCAAAGATGTGTGAAATTGTAATGACTTCTGAAATGTCAGCTACCCATAGACAAAAATATGATGTCAGAGGAGTTTGTAGTGTGCCCAGTGTAAAAAAAATAACAAGGGCAGGTACATTTACTGGATTTAAACTATTCTAAGGTAATTGCAGCAGGAAAAGAGGAGACAAGCCTGGGTCAATGATTTCAACTGAGTGCTGGTGACTGAAGTCATTAATGATGGATGAATCTACCTGCAGGAACCAGCCTACATGGAAATCTAGGTGGAGTGTGATGAACATGCCCAAACAGCAAAAACCCTGGGAACCTGGAGTCCTAACATGGGAATCTGAACCCCCTTTGAGTGGATCAGCTCAGAAACCAGTGTGAAACATCATGACACTCTAGCCACAACACTCCAGTGTATAGTGGTTATGGGCACAACTCACTTCACGCTTAGCATTCTCCAATCTTCAATGCTCCTTTTTTATTCACACATGCACAAATACAATAATCACCTTAGATGAAAGAAAAATGTACCGGAGCTCAGCTTTCCTTCTCCATTGAAAAATAGGATTTTGGAGCATGAGTAGGGCATTCTGACTTTCAAGTCTGCTCCGCCATTCAGTATGATCATAGCTGCTCATCAACTCAGTACTCTGTTCCTGCTTTGACTCACCTTTGATCCCTTTAGTGCTAAGAGTTATACCTTTCTGGAAAACAGCCAATGTTTTGCCCTCAACCTCTTTCTGAGACAGAGAATTCCACTGGTTCATCACTTTCTGGGTGAAGAAATTTCTACTCATCTCAGTCCTAAAAGGCTTACACGATATCCTTAGATTGAGACCCCTGGTTCTGAACTCACCAGTCACCAGGATATTCCTTCCTGTGTTTACCCTTTTTAATCCAGTTAGAATTTTATAGGTTTCTATGAGATCCTGCCTCATTCTTCTAAACTGCAGTGAATATAATCCTGACTGATACAAGCTCTCTCCATACATCAGTCCTACCATTCTAGGCAAACATTCAAAATACAACACTTAACCTACAAATTCCAGAATATCACATAAGAAATCGGCAACTGTGAATGGAGTACTTGAATCCAGGGGTGATAATTCTTTATCATTAATTAAGCAGCATTAAAGAAAGAACAAATAGTCATTTTGTTGCACAGAATTTGAGTATTAGTGAAAAGGATACATTTTGTTGAAGCTTTTTGTCTTGCACTCTCAAGGCAATTTGCAAGAAATGCCAATATAAAGAAAAAAACCCCTGAAATATTTACACAAAAGCTTTGACAATTTTTTTTCTTTTTTTAAACAAGGCTAAAGGGAGAACCTTATATCATATCTTTCAGCACCAAGATCTTCCACGGCAAATGAATTGCATTCAATATCCAGTCAATTGTTGTTAAGTAGGCGAATGTGGCAACTAATATTCATACTGCAAATACCAAATGCAATAAATGCTGCACATTCCCCATAGTCCAACCAAGAATGCATACTGAGAGCCCAGATATCTATTACAGCTTTGAAACAATTGACGTTTCAGGTCCGGTGACCCTTCCTCAGAACTGGTGGTGGCTGGGAAAACGTGAGTTTACATGCAGAAAATAGGGAGGTGGGTGGGGTAGGGAGTAAACGATAAGATAGAGCCCAAAGAGAGAGAAAGACAGTTGGACAGACAAAAGAGTAGCTAACGATCAGGCTGGGAGGGTGAATAATTGTTAATGGGGACTGTTAGTGACTAACAATAGGGGGTGTGTAGTGGCAGGCTATGTGGTAACAAGGCCAGGTCTGTGGGGTGGGGGGGCTGGGACATGGGAGAGTTTAGACCCTAAAATTATTGAACTCAATATTGAGTCCGGAGGGCTGTAGGGTCCCCAAGCGGAAAATAAGGGGCTGTTCCTCCAGAGGTAGTAGGAACTGCAGATTCTGGAGAATCTGAGATAATAAGGTGAAGAGCTGGATGAACACACCAGGCCAAGCAGCATCAGAGGGGCAGGAAGGCTGACATTTTGTGCCTAGACCCTTCTTCAGAAATGGGTGAAGAAGGGTCTAGCTTCGAGCTGGGGAATCCTCAGTTGAGGAAGAATGTGGACATTTCGGAGGCTTCCTTGTTGAAGTATGTTCAGATGAGGAAAACTTCGACAAGGGAGCCTCCGAAATGTCCACATTCTTCCTCAACCAAGGATTCCCCAGCTCCGTTGTTGACAGGGCCCTCAACTGTGTCCGACCCATCTCCCGCACTTCTGCCCTCACCCCTCTCTTCCCTCCCACAACAGTGATAGGGTTCCCCTTATCCTCACCTACCATCCCACCAGCATCCAAATCCAGAAGATCATCAGATGCCATTTCCGCCACCTCCAGCAAGATGCCATCACCAGACATATATTCCCCTCCCCTCCCTTGTCCACCTTCCACAAGGACCGTTCTCTCCGGGACACCCTGGTCCACACTTCCTTCACCCCCAACACCTCCCCACAGCCCTACAGCACCTACCACTGTAACCGGCAAAGGTGTACCACCTGCCCATTTACCTCCTCCCTCCCCACTATCCAAGGGCCCAAACGTACCTTCCAGGTGAAGCAACACTTCACCTGCACTTCCAAGAATCTAGTCCATTGCATTCGCTGCTCACAATGTGGTCTTCTCTACATTGGGGAAACGAAGCGTAGACTTGGCGACTGCTTCACAGAACATCTACGTTCTGCTCGCAAAAAAGACCCTGAACTACCTGTTGCCTGCTACTTCAATGCACCACCCTGCTCCCTGGCCAACATCTCTATCTTCGGCTTGCTACAGTGTTCCAGTGAAGCCCAACAGAAGCTGGAGGAACGATACCTCATTTTCCGCTCGGGGACTCAATATTGAGTTCAATAATTTTAGGGCCTAAACTCTCCCATGTCCCAGCCCCCCACCCCACTCACCAGGCTTTGTTAACACACAGCCTGCCACTACACACCCCTGTTGTTAGTAACTAACAGTCCCCATTAACAACTATTCACCCTCCCAGCCTGATCGTTAGCAACTCCTTTGTCTGTCCAACTGTCTTTCTATCTCTTTGGGCACTATTTTATCGTTTACTCCCTACCCCAACCACCTCCCTATTTTCTGCATATAAACTGACGTTTTCCCAGCCACCATCAGTTCTGAGGAAGGGTCACCAGACCCGAAGCGTTAACTCTGTTTCATCCTCCACAGATGCTGCCAGACCTGCTCAGCTTTTCCAGCAACTTTGTTTTCGTTCCTGATTTACAGCATCTGCAGTTCTTTTGGTTTTTATTGAAACAATTGAGCCCTAGGGAAAACATTGCTTGTTTGAACGGTCTGTCTTTCTGATCTGAATATTCATTCAGACCAAATAAAGAAGTTTCAAGTGCTTGCACTCTTTTTTTTTTGACTGTTAATACTTTAAAGCTTCTGGATAATTGACTCTTTTATTGACCTGTAGTAAAAAGAGTTTTAAGGAAGTAGCAAGTTATGAATGAATTAATTAATAAATGTTATTTTAAAACTTCGTTAATATGTTCCATTGACACTATAGGGTTCACTGGCTCTGTACAGTGTGGTGAGAGAGATAAAGAGAGAGAGAATGAACCAGCCAGCTTGGGAATGCAGGCTATGTGCTTATGATCCAAAGCTTTCTACACTTTTAAATGGTACTTGTCAAAATTGGACATTCAGGAAAATCAATTCTCTCCAATTTCATGAAAATCCACTCTGTAATTACTCCTTCTTGATCTACAGGGCCCAGCCAGTTAGAAGGTCCACACCCAAGCTGTCTAAAGCCGAAGATTATAAGCAGCTGGTTGCTCTCAGGCTAATGTGCTGAGAGTTTAAATGAAATGTTAAGTCTCCCTTTAGCCCTCCCAGGTGGACATAAAGGATCCCCCATTATTAGTTGAAGAGGAGCAAGGAAATCCACAATGCACGGGATCTGATCATTTAATCTTTGGCTATTTCTGGGAGCTTGCTGGGTGAAAACTGGCTTCTGCATTTCTATGCAAAAAGTGTGATGTCAGTTGAAAGTACTTAATTGACTGCAAAGTTCTTTGGATATCTTAATTTATAAAAGGCACTAAATATGCTGAGCAAATGTAGTCTCTATTTGGAGATAGCATGAACTGCAGGTGCTGGAAGTCAGTCAATACAGTGTGGAGCTGGAGGAACACAGCAGATCCAGCAGCATGAGAGAAACAGGAAAGTTGACCTTTCAGGTCAGGACCCTTCGTCTGTACTTGCAATCTTTTTGCATTGTTTTGCATATTGTATGTAAATGCTTTTATAAATACGGGCATTTCTTAATTCATTTCTGGATGAGTGTGTCTTAACTTGAATATGCAGAGCGATAATTCCTGATAACAGAGGTATGTACATTATCATTTCCTGTTCCAGCCACCCTCACAGCCTTCTAAGCAAAGTTAGCAATTGATGCCAAATTGTGTTCTTGCTTTTGCCGTTTCTGGAATTAGATTGGGACTGCCGAAAACTCTGCCGAAAACCAAAATACTGTGAATGCTGGAAATCTGAAACAAATGCAGAAAATTTTTAAACATTCGACTCAATTTTGTGTCGAAATAAACTCTATCTAAATATATGCCGCTTTGAAATATGTGATATATCTTGCTTTATTACAGAACTAATAGGCTAATTAGTTGATAATTGATATGGTCATTTGCATTAATGATCTGGTAATTGGTTTTCTCATATTGCAAAATGAGAGCGAAGAAACTTTGAAAAATGCTGAAAGTAAGCCACTGGCCTGTTAAAATTTAAAGAGACGGAGGTTATGATTTGCAATGTAGGTCTTTGGGCTGAAAATTATATTTGAACAAGATTCAAGATTTTTTTACAGGGAGGGTTCATGTTTACTGACATTAAAGAAAACCACTACTAAGAATTTAATTTTGTCTTCAATGAGATTCCACATCCACACTTCAAGATGGCGGCAGACTGAGATGCTCCAGCTGGAGCTCCTCTGTTCCGCCCATTCTTTTCCTTTCTTACTGTCTTCTTTTTTCAAACTTTCAACTTCTACTTATGGGAGGCAAATGATGGAGACCAAAGGGAGCTGAGTCCTGTCAAATCCCAGAGGTGAGGCCCAGGCCAGGCCAACATAGAGGTAGCGAAACCAGGCGAGTGCCAGAGGCGAGGCTCACGCCTGGCCAGTGTGGAAGGTGGCGGGGAGACCAGGCATGTCCTGGAGGCCAGGCCCGCACAGAGGCAGCAAGTCCAGGTGAATCCCTGAGGTGAGTAGAGCAGAGGTCAGGGCAGCAACGGCAGGGACATATCCCTTGGCGACTGCAAGCAAAGCCTCCAGAATTGATGCCCAGCATCTCCTATACACTTACCTGGTGGTCTGAAAGCAGAGACTTGGTTAAAAGACTAAAGTGCGACTACTTTTTAAAAGAAAACTTCTTTATCCTTTATTCTTAAGCGGAACTTTTACTTATGATTCTCTCAAGTCTCTAACACATACTTCGTATCCTGTACCTCGGTACCCCATACCTAAGATGGGGCCAAGAGGCGACATTATGACCTTTTCACTGCACTCAGTTGAGTGCACGTGACAATAAAGGTTAATTCTAATTCTAACGCGCACCAGCTAAAGTGCAAATATTATGTGGAATTTAATACCCTCCGCCAAGGCAAAGTCGGAGCCGGTGAAGAAGCTGTTTGGATGTGAGGGTGCTGAATGGAAACTATACCAATTGTCTGCCTCTGTTCTGATTAAAGTTGGTGCTGGTAGATGACTTCTTGTCCCATTGCCAGTTGAGGACTTTAGTGGTCAGTTAAAGGCCTCAAGCTCAATTAAAGACCTCACCTCGTTTCGGCTAATGAGAACAGATTAGTTGCCATGCGGGAGGTTTCAGAAACAAATTCCCAGCACATTTTTGCGCCGGCTCTGATGGACAAAAAGAGGGGTACCTCATTGTCAGTCTGCCATTGCTTGATCAGGGGATCTTGACATCAGAGAGTTAACCCCTGGCCATTGTCTCCAATCTTCTTGTCACTCACATCCCTGTGATTTTCCTCCCCATGGCCCTCATTGATGCTAAACCTCTGGCGAGGGCATTGCTGGCAGATAGTACAACTCTCTTGCTAATGTCAGTCCTGAGTGAAGCCTTGCCAGCATCTGATTAGCCACAGTTGTCAGGGGATGAGTTTTCTGTCCTTTAGGTATTGACCCCCAAGAAAGGGTTGCTGTTGGTGAATTAAATGCTCGCTGAGCATGTAATGCCTGTGGTCCTCTCTGAAAATGAGACGACTCGGGGCTTTTGTTGGCTGGATTACATTCCACCCATCATCACAAGTGAAATAAAAACAGAACAGTGCTGGAGAAGCTCAGCAGGTCTGTCAGCATCTGTAAAAAATGAAACACAGTTAGCGCTGAATTAGTTACCACATCTTTAAAGTTGAAGGCACTGAAGTTTTGGGCATTATGCAGTTTAGAAAAAGGTGTGAGGGGCATGTAGAACAGGAGGGAACGTCAGAGAAAGGTTAGGAAGTGAGGGGAATTAGAGATCAAAGGCATCACAAAACAAAACCTTCAGGGAGTGTTAATGTGCAGTGAAGTGAGGAAGGATTGGTTCAGAGTAGTTGTTAGCAAGAAAATATAGGTCAACTTTGTCTGAAAGCAAAAACAAAAACAATATACAGACATTGGAGTAAAAATATATCAAAACGGAGGACAAAGTTCATGGTTAGAATTTGTTGATCCATCCAAATGTCTGGAAACTATAGAAATGAAGAATGAGTTACTATTAATCAGCTTGTATTGGGCTTCACTGCGACATGCAGCAAGCCTGGGACAGAAGTGAGACAATGAGAGCAAGATGGTATGTTGATATTAACAGGAAAAGAAAAAGATAAAATATTTTCATGGGTTGGGAAAAAGGTTTTAGAACTATCGGGCATTGTCTGAGATTTAGGGCTAGACCATTCAAGAGAGATGTTATGAAACACTTCTACACACAAAGGGTGGTAGATGTTTGGAGCTGTCTTCCACAAATGGCAGTGGATGCTGGATCACTTGTTAATTATAAATCTGAGATATATAAATGTTTCGGAGAGCAGAGGTATTAAGAGACATGAGCCAAAAGCAGGTATATGAAGTTGAGCCACAGATCAGTTATGATCTCATTGGATGGCCTAGTCCTATTTCTAAGTTCCCAAATGGCTAGTGACTGGAAAGTTGGGCTATACATGTTGACTGAGTTATGGTGTTCCATAAAGTGATCATCCAGTCTTTGAATGGTCTCTCCTGCGTACAGGAACCAGCATTGTGAGTAGTGAACACAGTAGGTCAGTTCATAAGAAGAAGTAAATTCCTGCTTTAAAGTGAAAAGAGAGTAAAAGGGCAGATGCCACTGCTCTTGGGATTGTATGATAAGGTACTGTATGAGAGAAATGAGGTGTAGGGGCAATTGAGACAAGGCTCAGCATACCAGGGAGGGAGTTGTCATTTCTGACAGGGGAGGTTTGAACATGGTCAGTGGTGCCATCATGCCAGAGGTGTTATAAATGACAGAGAATTATCCTCTGAGTATAGACATAGTGAAGTGGGAAAAGTGAGGACAAGGGGCCATTATTATTTTTCTAGGAAGGACAGTGAGTGGACAAAGGCAGAAGTATGGAAATGGAACCTGGATGAGGGCACTGTCAATCACAGTAGGGGGAATCCTCAGTTGAGAGTAAAGGAAAGCATTGTTGTAGAGGGTAGCACTGTCGTAACAGAAACGGTAGAGATCGAGAAGCTAATAGTTTGCAATGCAGCCTTTACAGGAATCAGGATGTGAGGAAGTGTTGCTGAGGTAGCTGTAGGAGTTGCTGAGTTTGTAATAACTGTTAGTAGACAATCACTCTCTGAAAATAGAAATGCAGAATCCATGGAAGAGAACATTCACAGGTGGAACAGGTGGAATTGAGAGAATAGTGGAAATTGGAAACAAAATTCAGGATTTTTATTTCCCAGTTCTAGAGGACACCCCAGGAAGTGACACAATCATTGATGTACTGGAAAAGAAATATTGGATGTGTCCTGTCAGTAGGATAGAAACAGAAAAGACAAATGTAACTTGGACCCAAGCAGATACCAATAACCATCACTTTGATTGGTGGAAGTTAGACAAGTTAAAAGATAAAATGTTCAAAGGCAGATCAGCTTGGCAGAGGAGGGTGATAGTAGAGGAGGACAGGCTAGGCCTTTGTTTGAAATAAAAAGGGACGTCTGGGATCAGCCTGCTAGGGTTTGGAAACGTGGAGAAATTGGATCTCCACAGCGAAGAGAAAATGGTCATTACCAATACCAAAAATTTTTGAAATGACATAGGACATTGGAAGTATCAGGAATATAGGTCAGGAGAATCCTAACAAGGGGAGAAAAATAGTGAGCAGTTAGGAAGATGTTAGCTCAGCGAATAGGAACAGACTGAAACAATGTGTCTGCCAGAGGAGGTTCTACTTTCTGACTTTGGGAAGAATATAGAAATGGGATGTTTGGGGTTGTGGCACTACAAGCTAGTGGTGACAATCCGAGAAATGATGCTTTGATGCTCAGTGGTGAGATTATGGTCCAGGCAGACAGGGAATACTGTGTCCAATTTAGAATACTGTGTCCAATTTTGGGCCCCACACCTCAGGAAGGACATACTGGCACTGGAGTGTGTCCAGCAGAGATTCACACGGATGATCCCTGGAATGATAGGCCTAACATACGATGAACGGCTGAGGATCCTGGGATTGTATTCATTAGAGTTTAGAAGGTTGAGGGGAGATCTAATAGAAACTTACAAGATAATGCATGGCTTAGAAAGGGTGGATGCTGGGAAATTGTTTCCGTTAGGTGGGGAGACTAGGACCCGTGGGCACAGCCTTAGAATTGGAGGGGGTCGATTTAGAACGGAAATGAGGAGACATTTCTACAGCCAGAGAGTGGTGGGCCTGTGGAATTCATTGCCATGGAGCGCAGTGGAGGCTGGGACGTTGAATGCCTTCAAGGCAGAGATTGATAAATTCTTGATCTCGCAAGGAATCAAGGGCTATGGGGAGAGTGCGGGTAAGTGGCGTTGAAATGCCCATCAGCCATGATTAAATGGCGGAGTGGACTCGATGGGCCGAATGGCCTTACTTCCACTCCTATATCTTATGGTCTTATGGTCTTATGGAAAGGGAGAAGTAGCCGAGAATCGCAAGATAAAAGATCAGTACACACAATAACAACAGCATCAGAGGCTAAGGTAGCTACTCACCCCTTCTCTTTGATGCATATTATAAATAATTTAGGTGTGAGGGAAAATGTATTGCACTTTTTATGTTTATGCGGAAACTCGGAATTTACAAAATATCATGAAAATGATGCAAGAAAATCAGGAGTAGACAGCACGATAACTCCATGATATACCCAATGACATCACACAAACCCATAAATGAGTCTGCTGTCCTAGAGTGGCTGTCATTTCAAATAACGTATTGGTATGACAGAATGGTTACATTTAGCCCTTAAATCCAAAATGATACTTTTAGAGGAGATCTGTTTATCATGGGTGGAATCTGATAGAGGCCTGAATAACATGCGCCATGGTGAGATTTGTTGCAGAATCATGTGATAAATCTGGCAAAGCCAATCTTGAAGCAGGGAGCAACACGTTATTTAGGTTCAAGCATTAGCATGCTGTGAAGGTTACAGTCAACAAACAATTTCCCAGTTGTGTAGCAGCTAAAGGAATACCTACTCTCACATCAAGTGCAATCCAGACAAACAGAAACAGGACTAACAAAAGTGTTCTCTCACAACCTAAGTGTTGGAATCCAACCACTGTCAGAAGGAATCAGAACAACAGAATCTCAACCAATCTATAAAAGTAAGAGTCATGAAACCTACTGCTCAATCATCACTGTAAACATTATTAGAAACCTCTAATGCAGCAGCTGCAACATTCAACCACCAATTCTTGGTGAATAATATTGAGACTGATCTATACATTTTTAAAAATTTCTTATCTTTTTGAACTCATCTGTTATTTCTAATCTGTGGGAATTCCAAAGATTCATTACAGTCATAGCAAAGAATTCTTCCTCGTCTCAGTCCAAAATAGCTTGGGCCTTACCATAAGACCATAGCCTATTTCTAGACAGCACTATCCCATTCCCTTTCTGTATAAACCAGGGGGAAGACCCTTCCTGCGTCTTCACTATCAAGCCCTTTAACGTTTTTATTTCAACAGAATTATCTTTCTTTTCATTTAAATTCGTATGAATATAGGCCTAGTCTCCTTAAACACTGCTCTTGATCAATCCTGGCATCCCTAATCTGGAGAGCTTTCACTGCACCCCGCCTTTGGTTAGCATGTCCTTCCTTGGTAAGGAGACCAATACTACACACAATTTTCTAGAGGCATTCTAGCCAACATGCTATACAAGTGAAGCAAGACATCTTTACTCCTGTTCTCAAATCCTTTTGTGATAAAGACTATGCAAAATTGTCTTACGAGTTGCTTCCTGATTCTGAATATTAGCCTTGAGAGACTTGTAAACATGAACAACCAGGTCTCTTTAGTTTTCAACACTTCACAAATTCTCACCTCTTAAGAAATGCACCATTTGCCATGGTCTTGCCAATTCACTCAATACATTTAATTACCTATGGAGTCTTATTGCATCATCGCAGACCGTACATTTCCATCTGTCTTTGGGTCATCAACAAACTTTGAAAGATGACATTTGGTCCCTACATCAAAGCCATTGACATAAATTCATGGTCTCTAATACATAGATCATGTAGGTCACTTAGTTGATCGCAAAGTCTCTCAAAGTTATTTTCACTGTTTGCCCATGTTCCCTCACCATCCCAAAGGCAAGACCCATGAAAAAAGTGTATACTCTTAATAGGTTTTGCCAGTTTGTTGCTATATGTTTCAATCAGTCTAAATGCATTATCATTGCAGGGTTAAGTAATTTTTTGAGGTGGAAATGCAAACAAATGAATAATAAATATGCAAGGACCTGATCTGTGCAGTCAGTATACATTTGTAGGAGCATAGGAGATTATTCATCCTATCACATCCATGTGGTCTTTCTGCAAGAGCAACTCCTCAACCTATTCTCTGTAGACCTATAATTATGTTTTTCTTCATTTACTTATATAATAGATGTCCACATTCCCCTTTACTCCAATAACAATTGCCCTCCAGTTCTTACTCACAGATATATCTCCGGTTTTCCACCAACAGCACTATACTGTGTCACCTACATTAAATTGCCTGTTCAGCAACACAACTCAACAGTGTATTTCTGCATGGAGCTTGCTTGTCTCTCTCTCTCTCTCTCTATCTTTCTCTCTGAGGACCTCCCTCTATCCAGGTGCACAGAACTACTCAACCACTCTTCACTTCTCACCGGGTCCCCAACTACACAGGGTCTGTGCAGTTCAGTTGCCTTCCCTACGGTTCAGGTCAAAAATCAGCACTTCTAATCGGCGGGATACATTGCTTGCTTTCTATCTCCCAACTCACTATGAATGATCTTCATTCTCTGACTGTTTCCTCAATCTTCTATTTAGTGACCTCCAATCGGACTGTATTGAAAACCCTGCAATAAGTCCTGCCTCTATTGTTGAGCAGAATTAGCTGCTGCCTCATAATTATTAAAATTGAGTGTGCTATGAATGCTACATTCACAGAAAATGAGCACTCCCCTGACACAAATTGCGGAAAAAGAATTGCATCACCAAATCAACCACTACCCACTGTCTCTAAAGATATTAATTGTTTCTTTTGTTTAGATTTAAAATGCTACGCTATGAGCTAATGGCTGAAGTTGTAATTCCAACAGAAAACCATGAGAGCTGGTCTAATCGGCATTTAATGTTTCCAGTAAGCACCCTCTGGCAACACCTGCGATTGAATAGACCCCAGTTATACAGGTTTTCAGCCTTCATTTAGATCTCTGTTTATCGAGTTGAGAGGGGGTGAGGTTACCAGGCAAGTTTGTAATTTCTAAATCCAAATCCAGTTTACACAGCAAAGAAAGAAAGGAAGAATTTTTCGGCTTGGAAGCTGTAACATTAGGACTATGTCCTTTCACTTGACATAGGGCCAACATTCCATGGCAAGTGTATGCAGGACACAAGCTTATTGACTGTGAGCTGTGCAAGGTTGATGCTGATATCACCACTCTACAGGAAAACAGCTTAGCCAACGCGGTCTCTGTACATGAGATTGATGATAATTTCTGTTGGTATAGCAACTGCTTTATCTCATGTTTTCAGCCAATACTGTTACCTGCACACTGAGGTATCAGTCTGGAGTATGTTTGGTTATGTGTGTCTCCAAATGCACTGTCCCTGATGCTGCTTTTGTTTTCCCCTCAGCTCTAAGAAAGGATATATGAAGAAAATGAATTATGTTTTTACAATGCAAAATCCAAGCCATACCTGGAACTTGTAAATTATGCTTCTTTTTAGGTATAATAGAGAATCAAAAGTGCAGCCTTTTATATGTATCAAATATTACAACCACCATTTTCTGCATTCACTTCATGCATCAAAATATTACTGGTTACAAGGATTATATTTAACAACAGTTTTGGAAAGATTCTGATCAAAATCAATCACATTTATCTCACTCCTTTGCTATGGACTAGACCAAATGCCCTCAAAATATATTAAGAAGATAGCCTGGACCCTAACTCTTTCTTATTTTAACATCACCTGCCAGGCATTACATTCCAGATGCGATTTGAATGGTCAAACTGCTAGATTTGAAACAAAACACATTTTATTCATAGATTATAGTTAAAATACAACAAAAGAAAGATGAATTTGGAATATCTTAACTCTATTGGAAAACTTTAACAGATTAATAGATTATTTTACTACTAATCAGTAACTCTTCTAATGTAGCAACATGCCATAAACACAGCTTTGGCAAAAGGCAAGTTCAGAAAAACAGATTGTCTCACAGGCAATTCTCTAATCCAGGAGGAAGACATCATGAGAAAACTCAAAGAGAGTGAGAGGAGCAGGGAGAGATGTACTGCAGCTTCAGCATAGCTTCAAGACCCAGCTTCTGCTAGATCTGGAAAACCTAAAAATCCTGGTTCACTGGGAGCTTGCCCCACCTGTTCAGGCAGCTTCTATTGTTTCAACTTTAAACAAAAAGGCTTCACAGGCTGTTTACTCTAATAGGTCTGAGTGGACTGCTTGGTGCCTCTCTCTCAACCTTCCTTCATAAAAGAAAAGACAAAATACACCTCTTAAAGCCATAGTATTGTCACACTTTAACTTATAAAGGCCCAAAAGCACATTATAGATGTTTTATCAAACCAAGTTTGGCTTTGGGTTATTTAGGACAGCTGAATAAAATCTTGGCCCAGAGCAGTATTATTTAATGCACTCATCACATGTGGCAAATTACCACAGATGTGATAAATTTCATCTGCTGTGAGATTTTAGTGAGATGGACATTAGGCAGTCTATTGAACTGAGGATGTAGATCCACACGCTGTCTTAACAAAACCTAGTCAGAAAGTAAAAAGAAAATCCTGCAGGAGAAATATTCTTTGACATTAAAGAAAAAGTCTGCAACTTAGCTCCGTTAATATATGGGCCCCCAGTGAAGAAAATGAGAGGATGGTGAATATCTTAGTTGCAACTTCACTCTCAGATACTGTGCAGAGATTGATTTCAAATGTGAAACAAATTATTTGACAGAACTGCTGTTATAATACAATGCAGTGGTCCTCACCTTTAGTTCCATCCCTTAATCCCAGCTCATCACTGAGAGATTTCTCAAAGATTCACCTCATTTTTAAAGTTTATGTGTCATGTGGTGAATATAGTGACCTTATGGCCACAATTATTAGAAAGCATTGAAATCTTATTTTACAACAGTGGTGTAAAGGAAGATTTTGAAGAGGTTCTTGAAGAGAGAGGATTAGGGAGGGGCTTCAAGATCTTAATAATTAAGCTGACTGTTTTGTCCTCATATTTTTCTCTTTGTTAATGCAAAAAGAATACTTGAAATGTGGTAACAAGCATGGGGCTGGATGAACACAGCTGGTCAAGCAGCATCATAGGAGCAGGAAAACTTGACGTTTCGGGCCTAAACCCTTCATCAGAAAAGGATTTTCTGATGATCAGAAAATCCTTTTCTGATGA
>JAHRHZ010000024.1:10690845-10701261 GCA_024137785.1 Ginglymostoma cirratum
GAGAGGATAGGTGGAGAGGAGGCAGACAAGTCGAAGAGGCGGGGATGGAGCCAGTAAAGATGAGTGTAGGTGGGGGTATAGGGAGGAGATAGGTCAGTCCAGGGAGGACGGACAGGTCAAGGGGGCGGGATGATGTTAGTAGATAGGAGATGGGGGTGGGGCTTGAGGTGGGAGGAGGGGATAGGTGAGAGGAAAAACAGGTTAGGGAGGTGGAGATGAGTTGGGCTGGTTTTGGGATGCGGTTGGGGGAGGGGAGATTTTGAAGCTTGTGAAATCCACATTGATACCATTGGGCTGCAGGGTTCCCAGGCTGAATATGAGTTGCTGTTCCTGCAGCCTTCGGGTGGCATCACTGTGGCATTGCAGGAGGCCCAGGATGGACATGTCGTCTGAGGAATGGGAGGGGCAGTTGAAATGGTTCGCAACTGGGAGGTGCAGTTGTTTGTTGCGAACTGAGCGCAGGTGTTCTGCAAAGCGATCCCCAAGCCTCCACTTGGTTTCCCCGATGTAGAGGAAGCCACAACGGGTACAGCGGATGCAGTATACCACATTGGCAGATGTGTAGGTGAACATCTGCCTGATGTGGAAAGTCTTCTTGGGGCCTGGGATTGGGATGAGGGAGGAGGTGTGGGGGCAGGTGTAGCACTTCCTGCAGTTGCAGGGAAAAGTGCCGTGTGTGGTGGGGCTGGAGGGGAGTGTGGAGCGGACAAGGGAGTCGCGGAGGGAGTGGTCCCTCTGGAAGGCAGATAAGGGTGGGGAGGGAAAAATGTCTTTGGTGGTGGGGTCTGATTGCAGATGGCGGAAGTGTCGGAGGATGATGCGTTGGATCCGGAGGTTGGTGGGGTGGGACGTGAGGACGAGGGGGATTCTTTTTTGGTTATTATTGCGGGGATGGGGCGTGAGGGATGTGTTACAGGAAATGCGGGAGACACGGTCGAGGGCGTTCTCGACCACTGCAGGGGGGGAGGTTGTGGTCCTTGAAGAATGAGGACATCTGAGATGTGCGGGAGTGGAATGTCTCATCCTGGGAGCAGATGCGGCGGAGGCGAAGGAATTGGAAATAGGGGATGGCATTTTTGCAGGAAGGTGGGTGGGAGGAGGTGTATTCCAGTATAATAATAATCCATGATAAATGACAGCTTCATGAACATGCACTGGACATCCTATCACTGAAGAAAAGTGCAGTTGTGTTAAAGTCATTTAGAAACTTCCCATCAAGGATTTCCAACAAGTATTTGGAAGAATTATACAAATGGAACAGGTTTTTGACATTTTTCTGTGCACATGTAATTACTAATTGCTTGAGATATGATATAATCCACAGATGATATAATTACAGTACAGTAAACAATGGTTGCATTTTGTCCTTGATAGAAGCAAAAATAAATCAGAAATAAGTGCCTTGATGAATATGAAGCGTTATGATGATAATCGTCACCTTGATCACTTGAGAACATCTCCACTCTCTCACTGACTTTCTCCTTTGGTCTGCTTCCCAACCCTTGGGACTCTACACCAGACCAGAAAACAATATTTTAAGTTGTCAAAACAACCTTTTCCTGCCTCTGAGCAATCCTACAAGAGATGGGATAAACAAAGCAGAAGCTACAGGTCAAGGAGCAGCATGTAGCCAATTGGGCTGCTCATTGGGCTAACTGGAAGGGAGATGTCACTGTCACTGGGATCTGGAGAAAACCTCCTGGGAAGCCATTAACAGATCCTCAGTTTCACCAGCACAGAACTACTGAGATGTGACAGCAACAAGCTATTTATCTGGAAGAACTGATGGTCTGACAGCTGTGGTCTTTGGGATTTTTAACTTGTTACAATCTGCAGTGAGTGCTTTCATTTTGTTTTTCACTTGGGATCTCCCGTCTATTTGAGCAGCAGGTGTCTATCTCAGTCAGGCTGCCAATTTTGATATTCTTTTGGGCTTGTCACTACACTAGTCTGCTTGCAACCATTATTTAGATGGACCTCACAGAGGAGGCTTCATAATTGCCTGCCTCTGGGTAAATTCCTTTCATCATTGTGCTCTGGCTGCTCCCCAGTTGCTATCCCAAAACCGATACAGACTTTGGGGTCACAACTCAACCAGGAAGATGCAATCCATTCTGTCTGCGCAGGTGCAGCCAGATCTGCTGAACATTTGGAGTAATATTTGGTCTTATCTCAGATTTCCAGCATCTGCAATGGTTTGTCCTTGTACTGGTAATGAATTTTTTGTTTTTGCATAGGATGACAATCAATCATAATTCACAAGGAGGAGAAAAATGAGCCATTGAATTCAAAGGGATCAATAATATAACCTTAACATTAGGCACAATCAAAACATTAATATGGTGATCAGCTGTAAGCAAGGATAATATGGAAAGTTTCTTCTTTTGAGTTTTGTCAGCTGAGCTATCTCAAAAGAGAAGTAAATGTTAGCCGCATTATACTCAGAGTTATTTTTGCAGAATATTGTTGGTGTTCTTCATGTAGTTTGGAAAAAAAAATCAATCACTGATATTGTCCCAGATTTCTTCAGTTTGTTCACCTGTCAGGTCTAATAAACTTATTATTAGGAAACTTAAGAATTTGTTGGGAGTTTGTTTGTGACTTCAAATTTGAGGTTTGAAGAGCTCAGCAAAGATTTCTATGAATGCTAAGTAAATCTCAGGAGTCCCAAGTTAATGGAATGAATGACAGGCAACAAATACTGTAAAAGCAGTTCTGGAATAGGAAAATTCTTGTCCCAGACCCTCATTTCGTGATTAAACCGGCATGAATGTGCTATACTGAAGCCAACTATCAAGTGGCTAAAACAGCTCAGCAATAATTTCACCTACCAACATTTGTTTTCATCCAGTAGCACTCTATTGTAATAACTTAAGTAAAGCTAATGTCCAGAATTAAGCTTGATTAAATCAGAGCAGGAATCCAGTGTTATATATTGTGCATAGGTCCCAGGGAACAATCTACAGGAATTGAAAAAGAAATGCATTTCATGTTTAGAGGATAATTACATTGAGATTTATAAGCTGTAAGTGAATCACCAATATGCAGAGTTGTATATAAGTTTGAAGATCCTACTGCTGGGTTGTCAATTATACCATACTCTTCAGTTGGTAGGGCTGGGCCACCAGGATATTAGAGGCATCAAAGCTTGAAATGAATACTTCCTGGGGCATTATTGTGAGAAAAATACGATTTCGTATGGTGACAGTGATTAACCAGTAACTGCAAACTATCAGAGGCAGAATAATCTTCTTTATCAACGGCATTCTGTCCCAGTAACCAATTAGAACATACATTTTCCATCAGGCTGAGAGAAGAAGATGCAATAGTCCTGATTTGGGGCAGCAATCGTGACAACTTTCAGTATTCTCCATATTATACCTTCAAAAATGGCAACAATTCCTGGAAACCGTATGCCGACAGTTAAACGCAGAATTCCAGAAGTTGGTGTCAATAATTCTACGATTAGAATTAGGTTGGCCTGTTGATATCCTTGCAGCCTGCAAACAGTAAACTGACAAGCGCTTTAATTTTACACACACACATAATCAACAACAACAATAAAACAGAAGTTGCTGGAAAAGCTCAGAAGGTCTGGCAGCATCTGTGCAGAGAAATCAGAGTTAACGTCTCAGATCAAACAGAGGAAGGGTCACTCTACCTGAAACATTAACTCTGATTCCTCTCCACAGATGCTGCCAGACCTTCTGAGCTTTTTCAGCAATTTCTGTTTTTGTTTTTGACTTACAGCATCTGTAGTTCTTTTGGTTTTAATTTTAGCACAGTCTGATTGTAAAAGTCTTTGAAAAAGTCACACCATATTGTTTAATTTTTTAAAGAAGTGATGCATTCCAAATTATTATTGAACAAAACATTTGCTGGCCCCGAACAGCTATATTTACAGAAGAATCTTTCTAACACCATTTCCAAGTCAGATATTATTTAATATTCCTTAAGCTTTCTTGTGATATCCGAATTTCTCCCTCAGTTCCTGGTGTGTGGTAAAAACCGATAGAACTGCAGATGCTGTAAAACAGGTACAAAAACGGAAGTTGCTGGAAAAGCTCAGCAGGTCTGGCAGCATCTGTGAAGAAAAAGTTAGAGTTAACGTTTCAGGTCTGGTGACCCTTCCTCGAAGTTAAGTGTTCCAGGTGCGTGACATTATGTTAGTGCATGCATTTCTGACTGAACAGCTTGTGTCTAACTGACAATAACCAATTGAAACAATCAACTAATTTACCAACTGTCGAAGCAAAGGTGTGGAATGAGATTTGATCAAAGCTAATTTAGTTGAAAGCGTTATGGAACTGGCCATTTATCAAATCTTGTGAGGAAGTAGGCAGCATATCTGAATCAGACACCATCAATCTCCGATTGCACAGGATGCCAACATAGAAAAAGATGATAACACGTCAGACAGCAAATAGACATCTACAACAAATACTATACGCCTATTCATAATGACTGACAGCACAACGCAGAGTAAAGTTACAAACCAATTTGAGATAACTTTATAAGGAAGGGTTTAGGCCCGAAACGTCAAGTTTTCCTGCTCCTATGATGCTGCTTGACCTGCTGTGTTCATCCAGCCCCATGCTTGTTATCTCGGATTCTCCAGCATCTGCAGTACATTTTATCTCAGGACCAGATCTGATTGTCTTGTATATCTACCAAAGCGTTATCTAAACACTGATATAAAACAAAGAACTGCAGGTGCTGGAAATCTGGAAGACAAACAGAAATTGCTGGAGAAACTTGAAAAGTCTGGCAGCATCTGTGGACAGAAAGTAGAGTCAACATTGCAAGTCCAGTGACCCTTCATTTAAACCCATGCTCAAGAAGGGTCACAGACGCAAAATGTTAACTCTGCTTTCTCTCCACAGATGCTGCTTGATCTGCTGAGTTTCTCCAATAATTTCTGTTTTGGCTTAATTATCTAACCTTGGAGAGAAAATGTGTATAAATGCATCCTCTTATCAGCAAAGTGTTCTCATTGTTTAAAGGGAAAATGATGAATGTTTGTTCCTACATATATTCTAGTCCAGGCAGGCAGTAAAACAGTAACACAACACCACTACATATGATGTTCAACATAAAGCCATCTGCCTCACTTTTTGTCATTCTGTCAATGCAATGGAATCTATGTTCAATTAGTTAGTTATGTGACTGTAAATTATAGTAACATCAGTAAGCAGAGAGTCAGAAAGCAGGGATGGGAATCGGTAGTTGCTCATGGGGACTGTTAGTGATTGACAATGGCATGGTTATGGTAGCAACCCATGTAATGACAAGGTCTGATGTGAGAGTTGGGTAAGGACATGGGGGATTGTGCTCAGGCTATAAAATTGTTGAACTCAATATTGAGTTCTGAAGGCTGCAGGGTCCCCAAGCAGAAAATGAGGGGCTGTTTTTCCAGCTTATGCTGAGCTCGCTGGAGCACTGCAGCAAGCCTGAAGCAGAGATGTTTGCCAGGGAACAAGGTGGCGTGTTGAAATGGCAGGCGACAGTAAGCTCAGGGTCATTTTTGTGGACAGAATGTAAGTGTTCTGCAAAGCGGCCGCCAGTCTGGGTTTCATCTCCTCAGCGTATAGCAGGCAATGTTATGAGCAGCAAATACAGTTGAGTAGATTGGGTGAAGTGCAGGTAAATTGCTGCTTTACTTGGAAGGGTGTCTTTGACGTTGGTTAGCGAGGACAGAGGAGGTAAATGGCAGATATTGCACCTTCTGCGATTTCATGTGAAGTGACATTGGAATGTGAGGTAGTGTTGGATTGAAGAAGGAGTGGACTGGTATGTCCTGGAGGGGAATGGTCTCTGCTGAAGGTTGACAAGGAAAGGGTTGGGAATATGTGTCTAGTGGTTGCACTCTGCTGGAGGTGATGGAAATATTTGGTAATGATCCTTTGAATGTGATGCTCGTGGGGTAATGAGCAAGGACCGGAGGACTGTGTTGCTGTTGTGGGAGGGAAAAGAAGTGCGTGAGATGGATCAGACCCGACTGAAGGCCCTGTCAACAATGGTGTTGGGGAATCCTCAGCTGAGGAAGAAGGTAGACATTTTGGAGGACCCTTGCAGAATTTGACATCATTGGAACAGTTGTGACAGAGACAGAAAAACTGGGATAATGGAATAGAGTTTTTATGGGAAGCAGGGTATGATGATGTTTAGTCAAGGTAACTGTGGGAGTTGGTGGGTTTGCAGTGGATATTAGTGGCCAGTCCATCCACAGAAATGGAAGCAGAGATGTCGAGCAAAGGAAGGGAGGACTCAGAGATGGACCAAGCGAAGGTGAGAGCAAGGTAGAAGTTAAAAATGAAATTGATAACTTTTTCATACAATGTCTTGTAAAAGGAATACACATCCATGGTGAAGAGGAGACAACTGGGACCAGTGAAATGGAAAGTCCAAAATTGACATAAAGCATCAGAAGAATTGTGAAGGTAATGGAAAAGGACTGGATAAGGGAAGTAAAATTGATTTGGGTTCGGTGGACATGAGTTCTCTTGGGCAGAAGTAGGCAGATACAATGGGTCTGCCCCAGTGTCCTGTTTGTGGATTTTGGGAAAGAGATAGAAATGGACTGTGCAGTGTTGGGGAGACAATGATCTTGGAGGCAGTAAGGAGGTGGGGGAGTGACCACCAGACTAAATGAGATTAGTGACTGTTGTGGACACAAAAGCCTGGTGTTCAACGCTAAGGTCAGTTTTTGTTTTATGACTTTCCAGTTTGCTGTCTAAGAATTCTACAATATGATTGTCTGCATTTCCAGCTTGATGACATCACTGTTGTTTGGATGCTTAGAGATCCCCTCAACATAGCACCAATATCAAATTACTACAGGGTAGAAGAATATCAATGATTACCATCTTCTTGTACATAGCTTACTTTGATGTCAGCAGCAAAATTATTGTTTCACCATTAGCCATAAAATCTGAATCAAAGAGATGTGGCTATGCAAAGATATCTCAATTTCCCTCAAAAGTCTCAATTGACAGAGAAAGAAGATGCTGGGAATGTTGAAGCAAGAGTCTGGTAAAGTAGATAGAAAATATTGTGTACCAGCGTTTGTTAATCATTTTAAATGTAAATAAAAATCCGTCTACATAGATAAGATATGCCATTTGTATCGTTTAACCATAACGTCATGCATTTACAGTAAAACTCCTACATTTAAACCCAAATGTTAACATTACTTGATGCAAATTTATTTCCAAGGCATATTTAATTTGTTAAATAAAATGTTTGCCAGCTTCAACAGTGTATTTTTCAAAACTTTTTGTGAACTGCATTATTTTTTCTGGATGGTGTACCTTTAAGTTGTGTGGTTACTCTGGAAGTGGTGATGTGGTGATTGAAGGATGACTTTTTTATAAAAGCAGCGCTTTTCAAATTTCCCATTTCAAAATTTGAAAAGGCAAGACATTGCTGGTGGAGAGATCCAGGTAAGCCTGAAGTTAGATAATACGTTGGGAGGTCTTGGGGCCCATTGTTTCTGTGCCTGCTGGTTGAAGATATTCCACTATCATTACATATTTCCCCTTGTTAAGTATATATCCAAATTGCTTTGCAAGTTATTGCATTGAGACAGTGGCCGACCTCATGGAGAACAATAGGCAACAGCACTGGGAACGCACGTAAGAACTGTATGTTGGTTCACACAGGATGTACACCACACCATGTAGATTGATCAGTTAGTGGCATTGACTGGAAACAAATGCGTTAAGAGAATATCACTGCGACACAGGCGATGCCCCCCTTCATGTATCAGAAGTATCAGCCAAGTGTTGAGGTGATCCCCACAGAAAATGAAAGGTGCCAACTCTCTTGGAGAACCACCAATATCATCAGTCTCCTTATCCCCTCTGAAAGTGAAAACTTCTGTGAAGCAGGGCTCAGGGATGGAAGATGCTCTTGCAATGATGCTGGATTAGCAATATCTGGAAATGCCCACACTGAAACTTTGATGACAAAGACAGCCATCACATGCAACACAGCCAACAGGCAGTGTCAAGTGACCAAGTTGTCGCCATTGCCTCCAAGATCCTGGGAATAACATGTAGAAGTGGCAGAGAGTGGAGGCTACTGCTTTGGTCAGATCACTGATTGGGTTACTAGGACCTCTTTCATTTCTAACTGTGCACAATTTGAGTTTATGAATTGTGTGTAAATATTAACACATGAAGCCAGATATAAAAGGGTCTAGGCCCGAAACGTCAGCTTTCCTGCTCCTATGATGCTGCTTGGCCTGCTGTGTTCATCCAGCTCTACACCTTGCTATGTCAGAATAAGAGAAGTTTTATAACCTGGTGAAGGAGAGCCAGGATCCATCGGAGGTGATGATGAAGCTTCTAGGCAGATGCACTCCTCCTTTGGTTGATAGAGTTCACGTGTTCCCAGTTATGTGCTCAATAGAAGTGTTTGCAAATGCACTTCAGATAAATCGAGATCATAGAGTTTCCCTTTAGTCAGAGGGACTCAGCAGAAATGTTGCTGAATCAAGTAGTTCCTCATTTTAAAAGCTTCTTGGTGGTGCCTCAAAGTCCTTCTTACTACTTGTTCCTCTCCTCTGCCCTTCCTGCAAACAGTGTTGCTCTTTGTCACTATTGGACTCAAACTGAGAGAGTCCCTATTGCTATCTAATGCCTTCCTTGTGCTCAGTTGGCTCTCCAGTTGAGCATGACAACTGCCTCCCCCTTTTATGGTGATGACCAAATGCTTTCTCATCCTCTCCTTCAAACTGTGCTGATCTATAACAATTTTTCCAATGCCTGTTTCCCTGTGTATAATTCACCCTCTCATGGGGGTGCACCTGATAGCCTGAAGTACACATAACTGTGTCTAATTCAATAGGTCTGCCTGAAACAGTATGCACAGCCCAAGCCTCTCAAAATGAGATCTTGCCTCTTAACAATCTCTCATTGAACTATTTAACCATCTTATAGGAACAGAGGAGATCTCGGGGCTACCCCGACATGACTCACAGAGAAATAATTGCTGACATGATAAAAGTATCACATTGGTCAATGTTGTTATTTTTCATCCAGGCCTGCCTTTGTTCCAGCATCTCATGGGACTTGAAAATTCAACCCCTTGCCATAAACATCTATGTTGTGTGGAAAGACAAGAAAAACTTGAATTGAAGCATCTTTGCTCTGAACTTGTAGAAGTTCACAAAATAGTAAACATTGTGGCAAAGGTATGAGGTATGATCTGTAGGATCAAGGAAAACCCCTTATCGTTTAAAATACTGGACAAGACCACTTTGGGAGCAACGGATGCAACAGACCAGGTTAGAAGACATACAGGTGAATTCCTGTCAGATTTAGAATGATTGCTTGGGGCCTAGAGCAAAGGTGAAAGAGGAGGTGTCGGGGCAGGTGTAGCACATCCTGCGGTTGCAGAGATAGGTGCCGGGTGTGGTGGAAGGGTTGGTGGGGAGTATAGAACAGACAAGGGAGTCGCAGAGTGAGCGGTCCCTATGGAAAGCAGATAGGAGAGAGGAAGGAAATATCCGAGGTGGATTTCAAAACCACGTTTTCCTTAGTGATGTGCTGAAACTCCCAAGATTCCAAAGTTCTGAACTAGCTGGCAAGGAGGGGGAAGGCAGGTGGTGACAATGCATTGGGACCCCAAGGGTAGGAAGCATGATTAAAGAGTTTATAATTAAAACTGTTGGTTTTAGCTTCTAATAATGTTTAATCTAATAGTGTATTCAATAGCATTATTGTCATCTGTATTGTGTCAATTTCTGCTTATTTACTGCTTTTCTTGTATTATACTTATCTTTTTGTCTTGTAAATAAACGCAGAGATTTCTTTGTACTGAAACACCTGTCTACTGCCTTCTTCGTTTCACATCCCCTAAATAAGTCCAGTGTCTAGAACCGGGGGTCTGGGATGATTCGGAACAATTAAAAATCAGAAAATAACCGGTTGCAAACCAGAATCCTTCAGATGAATATGAAAAGCTTATTCTAAATTGGGTTAAAAAGGTAGGACCAACGGCTACAAGCTCAAAGTAGCACTTATAGGATTAATTTCATTCCTGAAATTCATCTGCTTTCTTTAATGAATACAAGAAATGAGACGCATGAATTAAGATGGTTGAGTGCCTTAATTCCAGGCCCTCCCATATAAAGAGGGCATGAAGATTCTTGTGGTGCAGATGTAGTGTTTCTATCTCTCGGCCAGAAGACACGAGTTCAAGTCCCGACTCCTTCAGAAGTGAGCAATGACATCTTTAAAAATATCTATAAACGAGGCAAGATTTGGGTACTTGGTGGCATAGTAATAGTGTCCCCGTCTCTAAGCCCGAAAGGTGTAGAGCTGGATGAACACAGCAGGCCAAGCAGGATCAGAGGAGCAGGAAGGCTGATGTTTCGGGCCTAGACCCTTCTTCAGAAAATGAAGAAGGGTC
>JAHRHZ010000024.1:10701661-10744115 GCA_024137785.1 Ginglymostoma cirratum
TCTCTAAGCTCGAAATCCTGGGTTCAATCCTACCTACTGCAGAGGTGTGTAATAACATATCTGGACAGACTTAATAGAAACATCTATAACGAGGATGTTTATATTAATGCAACTCATGCACTAAATACAGTGGATGGGGAGTATTGAGGCACCTGCCCCAGACGTGCGTCGTAACCTGTCAAAATAGGTTGATTTAAAAAGTAAACGACTATGCACTGAATAGAACAAATAAAGCTTAATAGCTTTTCGTAATGAAAGAACTCCAATATTTAATATCAGTAGGTACAGTTGACTGAAAATCTTTGATGACCTGACAATGCCTGAAGGCAATATAGGTTTCAAATTTGTAAGAACTGAACAGCACAAAAGCCTGACATATTAATGCGTCTTTGCATTGTACTTGTAACTGATTCCTATGCTTAGACCCATTTGTTCAGTACAGGCCACTGCCTGTTATATTGGACTCAGGTACCAAACGCTGGTACTTCGTGACTGAGGAAGCTGGCTGCTACCAATCCCCCTCCCTACACTGTTAAAACAAACTGTAGTCAAGTTATCTAGCTCCTTGTGGAGTGCTGTAATGTAAAGAAAATTTAAATCAGAGAATTGCAGAACTATCACTGCCATTAAAACAAAATCAACAGAAACTTACAGAACTGGAGTGGGAACTTATACAAATGATAATTATCCGGGGTGATGCTGGTGCATCCAATCCCCAAATATCGTCACCTCTCTTTCAAAACACAACTTTAATCAGATTAGGCAGCTTCTAGTGGGATAGCAATCTTCCTCTCTCTCCTCTGTTTAAAATTAAATATTAATCAAGTAAAACAGCCCCCGTGGGACACTGTGATGCTTTGAAAACTTAACATTCAACGAAGACTTGCAAAACTAGGCTGGAAACTTATCAAAGTAATATCATTCTGGATGATCATACACTCAAGCTCCCACAGTTCCCATTGGTCTTCAAAGACAACAGTCTTCCTCTCAATCCTGCTGAGTCTAAGGATCTGTCTAAATATTAGCAGTTAAATCTTTTCAGGGAGAGGCACTTGTCTTGAATAACAAGGTGTCATTTACTGCATGTTAGCAACAGGTACAATTAACCACAGGACATAGGTTTAAGGTGAGAGGGGAGAGATGTAAAAGAGCCCAGAGAGGTAATTGTTTTCTCACAGAGGGTGGTGACTGTCTGGAACATGCTACCTCGGGTAGAGGCGGAAGCAAATACAATTTTGTCATTTAAGAAACATTTGGACAGGCACATGAATGGGACAGGCACGGAGGGATATGGACCAGATGCACGCAAATCGGATTAGTTCAAAGCATGAAAACTGGGTGGCATGGGCAAGTTGGGCTAAAGAACCTGTTTTCATGCTGTCGACCTCTGTGACTCTATGCCTCCTATATTCACATCCAAATCATTCACAGAAATGATGAAAAAAAGTGGGCTCAGCACCGATCCTTGTGGCACACTGCTGGTCACAGGCTTCCAGTCTGAAAAGCAACCCTCCACTACCAACCACTGTCTCCTACTTCAAGCTGACTTTGTGACGAGAATGGGAGTAAATCTATTTATCAGTGAAAATTCAAAAGCGTAGTAGATGCTAGGCACCACCTGATTGTACAGCTTTTCTTTAATTTGTCTGGTCCATCCAAAAAAATGAATTTGCCAAGTTACTGCTTCGAACATGGAAATCAGCCCCAGGTTGAAATCAGCATGCCTTTTGACATGGCTGGTTTTGAATGGAATGTGTAAAGTGTCAATAACTCATGGGTCTATACCAATACACAGCAGCTGCTGCAGATTTTATTAAAATTGCATTTATTTCATAACTAACAAGCAATTCTTCAGCATATCTTAGAATTGAAATGTAGCTGACGAAGGTAAGGGATACCAAGAATGCTAACTGAACAACAGTGAACGAAGCATTGATTAACAGAGGCAGGGAAGAGCCTCTGTTCATGTAAAAGTGTCAAAGGGAAAGCGAAAGAAAACTTGGTTTATTTCTATACTAGTGTTCTGCTCGCCACAAAAGAAAATATACCACTCTTTCATTCTCTTTCACACACAGTTTACAGACAAGATAAAACAATACTTAGCAAATATTGAATAGATTTTCGTCTCTGATTTTGATACAAGTCAGTTGTTTTGAGGTTGAATTGTCACATTGCCCAGAAGTGAAGATTTTTGAATTGCAGAAATAACTCAACACCTGTGATGACCTCTGCAGTCAATCTGCCAGAGGCTGTTATCACAACCAACCATTAGATGAAAAAAAAAGGAGACAGTGGTCCTTTGTTTCTATCCTGCAGATGTGGCCCTTTTTTGGTTATGTTGATTGCATCTGTCCAATAGCTTGAACTTTTCACTCTTTCTAACATAAAAAATCTGTCTTTCATGATGTTTCTGCTTTTTGTCTACTTGTTCTGCCTTTTCTATATATTTAGCAGGCAAGCAAAGATGTCTGTGTCAAGTGCCCTGTACAAACAAGTAGCAATTCAATTGAACAACTGAAAGTCTTTTTACACTTGCAGGCTCAGTTTTTCTTATCTTAAAGCCCTTGATAGCCAATGTCTTTGTGCTTGATGGAAAACCATCAAAAATGGGTCTTATTTGCATTGTGGAATTCTCATTGAATTTCAAATGTCTTGTGTGTAAGTATTTTACATATATATTATATACTTGTATGAGGATGTCTTCACCTTGTCTTTTCAGAAGAGGTTCCAGTTTTAATCCACAAGGAAAAGGTTAGGTGATCCTTGGAATACATGTTGGATGTAGTTTTTAAGCTTGTTCTAAGGTTTAAATTTGTAATGGTAAGAGAAGTTCTGTCAAAAAAGCATTGTGTATCATGATTGGCCATCATAATATTGTGACTCAGCAGTTGGAATGATTTGATCTGTGACTACATGTGCTTGAGTAATGCTTGATTCTGTCAGCCCAACATTATCCTGAGCAGATATCAAATTAATATCAACGCTGAAAACACAAAACCTATTCATTCTTTAGTAACTTGTACTTTCTCTGGCTACCACTTGATGGCACAGATAATCCATGAAAACTGTGGGAATAACCAAAATCATAAAGTGTTTTCAACACACTGGAAAAAAGATGTTGTAACAATTGCCGTCAGCTCCTTAAATATCCAGTAGAAAAATAGCGAATCACAGGGACAAACTCTCAAAATCTGTGCCAGCTTTGTGTGTGTCTGTGTGTGCGGGTATATGTGCGTGTGTATGCGTGTGTGTGTGTCTGTCTGTCTGTCTATCTGTGTCTGTGTCTGTGTGTGTGTCTGTGATTGTGTGTGCCTGTATGTATGTGCGTAGTTACAGTGAACACTTTTAGTGACAATTTTCCTTTATTTATTCTTGAAGCATGGACGTTACCAAGAAGGGCACATTTCTTGTCCACATACGTTGCTCTGATGAGATTGTGGTGAGTCACGAATAGTTATAGACCTTGTTCAATATGGTATTAGATAGTGAATCCATGATTTTCACCCAGCAGTAGTGAAAGAAGAACACTTTACATGATACTACTTAGTGAAACTGTCGCTGCTTTTTGTCCTGTCTCCTGAATCATGTTATAGTGAAACATGAGTAGGTACCACAAAAAAAAAACAAGACATGTAATATCTTTCAGGAGTGGGAGATAGAAATTCATGTCAAATGTTTGCCATGCTCATAGCACACAGTTTTCCATGGTATATGAGAATATGTTATTTCATGGTGGGAACTACAAAGAGGTGACATTAGCACTACGACTTTCTTTTTCCTTTTTATTCACAGGATGAGGACCAGAAGGCAGTTAAGAGTTGACCAGATTGCTGTCGGCCAGACAAGGAAAGGATGGCAGTTTCCTTCCCTAAAGGACATGAGTGAACCAGGTGGGTTTTTCCCTGATAATCAACAATGGTTATCATTAAGACTCTTTCAAATTCCACCATCTGTCCTATCAGAATTCAAACCCAGGTCCCTGGATCTCTGGATTAACAGTCCAGCAAAAATACCACTAGGCCATCACTTCCTCAGTGGCCTAATATTAACTATTACTATAAAAAGAGAAAGACAAGTGAGTTTCTTTGATGAGACTGGGTAAGACTCCAACTGCTGTCTGTCCATGCTGCCTCTGAATTGCCCAACGCTCCACTGTACACTTTACACATTCCTGTCTGTGACTTAATATAACATAAACAATTGACTATGCAAAGTGGTGTGACAATTACTTAAGACTTTGAAGAATGTTTGTGACACAAGTTAAATTCACAGGTAAATAGATCTGAATTGTGTATTTTGGAATAGGAACAACTACAGCACACAGGCTGCCAGAGGTCAAATTCAGAGTCTTGCGAAAACTCATGTAGATTCATTAGTGACACTTCCTTGGCACATCAGCAAACTTGCACTGCAGCATTGAGATGTTGTTGTCATGCCAACACTGGTGCCTTGTGGTTGGGGTCATGTGCTACCACTAATCCTTTTTAGCTATTTTTAATCATCCTGTTCAGATATGTTATTACACACATCTGGGATGGATGGCACTTGAACCCAGGCCTTCTAGCCCAGGGGGGGGACATACTACTGCGCCTCAACAGCCTATAAGTCCTCCTCTTTAGTTATTTTGATCAACCTGGACTGACATGTAAATATTCAGATTAGGTGGAACTTATGATTATGGCCTCATCCACTACAAACCACCAAACCCCCAACCCAAGTTATTTTCTAATCAAACCAATCAGAAACATTATTACACACCTCTGGAGCAGGTGGGGCTTAAATGCAAAACCCTTGTCTCAGTGGTAGGGACATTACCACTGAACCACAAGAGCCCTTAACTCTCTGGTTTCGATTGAGTTTCGGGAACTGTTGAATTAACGGTGGTAGACAATAAACCGCTATAGACATGGTGCCTCAGTGGTTAGCACTGCTGCCTTACAGCACCAGGGACCAGGGTTTAATTCCACCCTCAGTCTGTGTGGAGTTTGCACATTCTCCCCGTGTCTGCGTGGATTTCCTCCGGTTTCCTCCCACGGTCCAAAGATATGCAGTCTAGGTGGATTGACCATGCTAAATTCCCCGTAGTGTTCAGGGATGTGTAGATTAGTTGGGTTATAGGGATGGGTCTGGGTGGGATGCTCTGAGGGTTGATGTGGACTTGTTGGGCCAAAGGGCCTGTTTCCACACTGTAGGAATTCTATGAATCTATGATTAAACAAGAAGAAGCGCTTGTATTGACAACAAGGTGTAGTTTATTGCATGATCATAATAAAACAAAACATGCTAACTAGTTAGACATAATTACAAAGACTATCAAAAGCCAAAGATAATACATCTGACTCTGTCAGGACTTTATAGTAGACTGTACCTACACAATCCAAAGAATATGTAACATCATCAGATTGAGTGGAATTTGACACAGTTTCAACATTAATGCTTTCAGAACTATGACCTTATCCAAAGTACAACAAGAGACCACTTGGAAAATTGACTTCAATGTGTCCTCGTTTCTGATTTTCTCCATGCGACATTTCTAATCGCACTCATACCAAGTATAAAATTTAACAGATGGAGCCAAAGATGCTTTCAAAGGACAAAAAGCATGAAAGAACAAACCAGACTGACCTGGCTGTGTTCCAAATTGGTGCTGGTAGACACATCAGATCATTGAATTGCCTTCTACTTTCAGGACCAGCTTGGAGGTATCTGACAGAACTGTCACAAAATCGAACAGTGCTGCAAGAATCATTGAAGAAAACATGATAATAAAGAAGAATGTGGTAACCTCAATTGAATTTAAAAAGACAGTCCCTTTAAGAGCTTGCTTGAGAGTGGACCATACAGAAATGACAGTTCCTTTCACAGAGATGAAAAGGCCTGTTCTTGTCTGCTGAGGCTGGCTATGGCTAGGACTGCTGGAGACCGATCAGAAACTTGCGCTGAAAGCGCCTGCAGAGATTCTCAAATTGCCTCATCCTGTCAGCAGGACAAAGCTGGAGATCAATCTGCTTTAGGACATGAAGTGAAAGGAATGAAGTGGGAGCAAAAGCTAAATAAATAAACAAGGGAGAAGATGAAACAAAAATAGAAATTGCTGGCAAAACTCAGCAGAACTGGCAGTTCTATTGAAAAGATGCTGGACTTGAAATGCTAACTCTGCTTTCTTCCCATACATTCTGCCAGACCTGCTGAGTTTTTCCAGCAATTTCTATTTTTGTTTTAGAATTCCAGCATTTCTTTGTTTTACTTTTGTGGGTTGACAAAGATCCCAAATTGATAAAGATACCAATACTCTAAATATGCAGCTGACATTGATTACAGCAAAAGTGAAAATATTTTATTCCTCAAAATGAAATACGGTAAGGCTAATTTTCACGACCTGTGTTTCTTAGGTGGAGTCTGTTCTACTTCACTTGTAAGTAGCAAGAATGCTTGGAGCCAAACTCATGCAGTTTCCTGATACACAAAGCTGCTTTGTTAAATTTCACATGAAGGAGTAATGTCAGGATGGATTTCGTGGGGTAAATAATCCAGCTAATTTTCAAATTGTGCCCTGGGATGTTTGATATGTGCCAGCCTTGGTCCAAATGTGGAAAAAAGAGCTAAACTGAAGGAGGGAAGTATAAGTGGTTGACCTCGACAGCAAGGCTGCACTTAGCCAAATAGGTCATTAAGAAACCCGAACAAAACCGGAGTCAGTCAGGATCAGGAAATTATTTCCTTGATGGAGTCAAATGCAGCAAAAAGGAAGGCTGTTGTCCTTTTCAGAGGTCAGTCATTTCAGTTCTAGGGCATCTCTGCATGAATTCCTCCAGGTATTGAAGTCGGCTCGACTGTTTTCAACTGCTTCATCAGTGACCTTCACACCATCATAAGTTTAGAGCTGCAGTTATTGTGTAATTATCAGCCAACATTCAGCACCCTTCACAAATTCTCAGAGACTAAAGCAGGCCACGTCCAAATGCAACAAGACCAGGACAATATCAAGCATGTGCTGATGTGTGATAAGTAACATTCATGCTACACAAGTACCAGGCAGCAATCCTATCTAACAAATTTCCTTTGCCATCCATCTCCTATCACTCCTTTTGTGTTCAATGGTATTGCCATTACTGAAACTCCCACCAGTAATTTGCTGGGCGTTAAAGTTGAGTCAACATTGGTGAGACTACTTTTGGAATATTATGTGCAATTCTGGTCTCCCTGCTATAGAGAGGATGAGAAACTTGAACGGATGCAGAAAAGATTTACAAGGGTGTTGCCAGGCTTGGAAAATTTGACTTTGGAGAGGCTAAATAGGTTGGGACCATTTTCTCTGCAGTGACAGAGGCTGATAAACCTTATAGAGGTTTATAAAATCATGAAGGGCATGGATAGGGAAAAAGACAAGGTCTTTGCCCTGGTTTGGGGAATCTAAAATGTGAGGGTGTAGGTTTAAGGTGAGAGGGGAAATATTTAAAAGGGACCTAAGGGGCAACATTTTCATGCAGAAGGTGGTGTGTGTATGGAATAAGCTGCCAGAGGAAGTGGTGGAGGCTGCTACAATTACAACATTTAAAAGACATCTGGATGGACACATGAATAGGAAGGGTTTAGAGAGATATGGGCCGAATGCTGGCAAATGGCACGAGAGTAATTTAGGATAGCTAGTCAGCATTGACGTGTTGAACGTAAGAGTCTATTTCCTTGTTATATATCTCCCTCTCTCTATGACTCAATGTGTAAGACTGCATATGGCACTGAATTCAGGCACCATTGGGACCATACCAAGAAATGGCTTTGATACTTGACATTTTCACAAGTCTGCAGAAATTAACCTTAATAGTGCTCCTATGGAGAGCAGCATAAATAACATAGGTTTTCTCCTGTAACCACTTACACCTGTACAACTTTGGCTAACGCAGACCAGAATGCAAAAATAATGTCACATAATAAATCAGTTGATTTTAAGTAGCAGTCAAGTTATCCTTCCTCCAAGTGTCTACTTTTGCTGTCATTGGGCAGTACAGCCGTCAACATGTTCACGAATCCCACCTACAAACTCTACCTAGTAGATCTAGCATTTAAACCTTACTCATTGCAAAAAACCTCGCTGAGATTCTGAAGAATGGCTGTCACTTTAACAACACTAGTTCCTCTTTATCTTCAAACCAGAGGAGCATGCTCATTGAAAACTTTCATGGGCAACTCCACGTTCCCTGCTTATTTTAGTTTATGAACATTCATTTTATGCCTAACTATTCTTTAATGAAAATTAATGCTAACACTTTTGCTGTGAGCTGATAATTTCTTCTAAGTCTTAGCATGTGAGTTTGATTTAAAGTGAGTCCTGGAGAGTTTCTGCTACTACTCTTAATGCCAACCTCAGCCTGGATTTCTAGGATTGGCTATTTGTCAGTTGATGGAGAGTGGCTTATTTATCGTTGACAATCTAACCTCAGAAGCATTTTGATTTTCTGAAGAAACTAGTCTTTCAAAATGTTATTTCTCTTCCTGTATAATTGAACCAAATTGCTTCAGGCAATACACATCAGAGTTTAAAAGTCATAATGCACTATGTCAACTGTCTGTGAAACTCAGGAATAGTAGGAGTAGAGGGGCTGCGAAATTGGGTTGAGCCCGTAAATAAATGTAGGTATCAGAATATTCAATTAACACATAGATGTTGTGTAATGATAGAAGCAGCATGCAAACTTGCACTGCCAACTAATTAAAATACTGGTGGTGGGTAACCAAGTGCTAACCTTGCTGCTGAGTTTCTGCAAACCTCAGGGATGGCCTATGGTCCTGAAAGGTGAGCACCGCTCTCAGCTGTCTAGCTCCTCCTAAAGGTAAGATGCATTTGGCCACTTAAAAGTACTGGAACAGAAGAATCTCCAAGCAGAATAAAGCCTGAAAATGGCATAATAGATGTGAATGTGGTCCCAAGTGTTTCAGGTGTAGCGCTGGAAGCCTTAGTAATCCAGTCGATCACTACAATTGTGTGACACTTCCATGAGGAAGTGGTATTGGATTCATGGATCATATACCTTTTGTCATCCCTCCTGGTGACATGTTCGCACTGTCCAGTTGTCCTATTGCCGCCTGTCAGCATGCCAGCCCATGGTCAGATGTTCAAGTTGTTTCATGAGTGTCAGAGTTATTAGACTGGAAGAGTTAAATTAGAATTACCAAATTAATTACTAAAATAAAAAGAACAGAATTCTCCAAATGATTCTTGGATATGTTAAGGGTTGAGAACAGCAGGAACCTTCCAAGAAGTGTTGGGAGCCGAAATATAAAGGATTAATAGGTTAGGAGACAAAATGAGTGATAGAATGAATAGATAAGGGTTGAAGCAATCAATATCCAGGACAGCCAGACTAGGACACTTTGCTTGGTGAATGAAATTACGTCCACCATCTACAAGGCACAAGTCAGCAGCATGATGGAATATTCCCCACTTACCTGAATGAGTGCAGCCCCAACAACACTCAAGAAGCTTGACACCATCCAGGACAAAGCAGCCTGCTTGATTGGCACTACACCCACAAGCATCCATTCCTCCCACCACCGATGCTCAGTAGCAGCAGTGTGTACTATCTGCCAGATGCACTGCAGAACCTCACCAAAGATCCTCAGACAACACCTTCCAAACCCATGATCATTTCCTTCTAGAAGGACAAGGACAGCAGATATATGGGAACACCACCACCACCTTCAAATTCTCCTCCAAGCCACTCACCATCCTGACTTCGAAATATATCATCTTTCCTTCACTATCACTGGGTTAAAATCCTGGCATTCCCTCCCTAATGGCATTTTGGATCAACCTACAACAGGTCGTCTGCTGCAGTTCAAGAAGGCAGCTCCCCACCACCTTCTCAAGGACAATTAGGGATTGGCAATAAATGCTGGCCAGCCAATGATGCCGACATCTCACAAACAAATAATAAGGAAAAAAATAAGATTGAAGGCATGTCTTTCTGTCTAATTATGTGCTGGCAAGTCTGGATTTAAGGTGATGGCATGTGACTAAAGCTTATATAAAAATGACATTTCATGTATCATTTCATGTATTCAGCAGAGTTTATTCCAGCTAGTCTAAAGTGAACTTCACCCTCTGAAAGCTCGAATAAACAATCATAAATTTGTACTCATACTCCTGTGTTAGATCATTAGAATTTACAAAAAAAATGAGGCAGTTGAAGAGTGGGTGAATCCCGTTCCTCAGCAGACACACTTGGGTTCAATCCAGTGACTAAAATACAAATCAAGCGATGGAGTGATGCTGAGTGAAAGCATCAAGACTGCTGTAGGATAATGGCCATTCACAAGGCTGTCATGCTGTGAATGGACACAGTAACTACACATTTGGCAGTATTTGGTTGTGGTATATCTCAGTATATCTCACAAAACCACATGTGTCAATGTCACATCTTCATGTGGGAACTTACTATTCTGGTAAAGCCACATATCTTCTCTACTTGCTTCTCACTGGTCAGCAAGAACAGAATAAACTCCCCCTTCCTGTCAAAAGACTGTTACTTCTTTTGTGCAGTAGCAGAGACCAAATTAGGAGATGTTCAAGATGTCATCTGCTTCGATCTTGACTCATCGCAGCTTAAAGAAATTCAAGCTCATAGTTTATTTGTGAATGAGAAAACCTGTTGTGTATATTGCTTTAATCAAATGTTCACACTAGCAACAACTCCAGAAATGACTGGTTTTATTTCCAATGCACTATCTCATTGAGTCTAAACAATAACCAGCACTCCCTGTCAATTTCTTTGACTTTCTACTGCTGTGTACTTTTAACAGTAAATGTTAGCTTGAGTGGCAATGTTGAAAATGGCTACATCAGTATCAAACAGGCGTCACGTAGTCTCTGACCTTACCATTGCCGATCTCCCTACCCGCCATACTTCCAGCAAACACATTTAATACATGCACTAACATCTTGACAAAGATAATATTTGGTGCTAGCTGTACCACATGTGTCCACATGTAGCAAGGGTACTGGCACTGTTATCAAAATAGCATCTATAGAAAACTACAGACTGCTTTACAAAGGAATTAATACTTATTTTAGCTCAGATATTCAGTTCACAAATGAGCACATAGTATTTAAACTATTAAAAATATCTCATTACAAAAGGTACTTACCAGGTATTTTCTAACAGCGTAGACTATGTTAACCACTCGCAGTGCATAGAATCTCTCATTTAGAATTCTAGAAAAGGTCTAGCGTTCTGAGGTATAAAGTATGAATCTACAAGTTCTGTAATGATTATTTAATAATATGCTATTATAAGAATCAGTCCCAGGTAACATTATAATGGTTAAAATATTATGAATGTAGAATAATTAAAATAGCCAATTCAATAAATTCACCTTGAATGTTCCACTTAGAAGGGTACATGAATCTCTATCAGAAAATGTTGACATTGATTATTACATCCAATGGTACTCCTAATGCATCAGTGCATCAATTGAAATTGAATGGCATAATTTGTATTGAGTGTTGATGACTGATGATCATAATCCAGAAGTCAAGCATCTGAAAGCCATCGCAGCTTGTTATATTTATTCAAGAAGGTATACAAGCTCTCTTTGAATCTATAGACAAAGATAAATAAATCTAGTTGCATATTTTCAAATTTTGTTCCGAGAGCCTCTCTTATTCATTCCATTTCAACTGGCATCTCACCTTTCCTTTATTCTCTAGCACCTCTGTTCTAATTCCACTAGAGGTCACCAACTCTGGAGCAAAAAAATGAGGGATGCTTCACAGGAGGAGATGAGGTGGGAGAGATGATCAATAAATAATCAACAGGAAATCCATTCTCAGGTGAATTTGAAGTTGGAGCAGGTTGGCAGAGAGAAAAAAATTTTACCCATTATCAATAGTTGTTTTGTTTCGCCTGCTTGCTTGGTTTGCAGCTTGCTTGATAACTTTTGGGATGATGTTTCAGATAGAATCTCTCATAGCATGCCTCATTTTAAAAGTATCTACTTAATATTTAAACTGCTACGAGCATATAAACACAACCAATTAACATATTACAAGTACAAAGACTTTCTTGCTAAAAAAAACTGGACAGAGTTGGGCTTAGACGTTTGTTATGGTGGATGACTTCAATAGCATTCCAAAACTTCAAGTGAGTCAAGGGGCAGAGGTGACTGTCATGGCCATCACTAAGGAGAAGGTGCTGGGGAAACGGAAAGGTCTGAAGATGGATAAACCACCTGGATCAGATGGACTACACCCCAGAGTTAGAAGGAGATAACAGAGGAGATTGTGGAGGCATAGCGGGCAATCTTTCAGGAATCATTGGATTCAGGGAGGATCCTAAAGGGCTAGAAAATGTCTAATGTAACACCCCTGTTAAAGAAGGATGGGAGGCAAAAGACTGGAAATCATAAGCTGGTTAGCCTGACCTCCAACATTAGTAAGATTTTAGAGTCTAGTATTAAGGATGAGATTGCAGAATA
This sequence comes from Ginglymostoma cirratum, assembly GCA_024137785.1. Classification (NCBI taxonomy): domain Eukaryota; kingdom Metazoa; phylum Chordata; class Chondrichthyes; order Orectolobiformes; family Ginglymostomatidae; genus Ginglymostoma; species Ginglymostoma cirratum. The sequence continues at coordinate 10,714,136 of JAHRHZ010000024.1, forward strand.
CCTGGAAGAGCGTGGTAAAGTAGGGTTGAGTCCACATGACTTCATCAAGGGAAAGCAATGCCTGACAAATCTTTTAGAAGAGATTTTTGAAGAGGTAACCAGCAAGTTAGACAAAGGAGAGTCAGTGGATGTGATATATTTGGATTTTCAAAAAGCCTTTGACCAAGTATGGCACAGGATGGTGCTAAATAAGATAAGAGCCCATAGTGTTAGGGGCAAGGTATTAGCATGGATAGAGGATTGGCTGACTCGCAGAAGGCAGAGAATAGGAATGGCAGCTGGTGGTAATGGAGGTCCACGGGGGTCCATTGTGGGGCCATTAATGATCTGGATGAAGAAACTGAGGGCATTGTTGCTAAATTTGCAGATGACATAAAGATAGGTGGAGGGACAGGTAGTGTTGAGAAAGAGGGGAGGCTGCAGAAGGATTTGGAGAGTCTAGTAGAGTGAGCAAAGAAGTGGCAGATTGAATGCAATATGAGTAAGTGTAAGGGTATGCACTTTGGAAAGAAGAATAGAGGCGTAAACTATTTACTAAATGAAAAAAAGACTTTGGAAATCAAAGGGACTTAGAGCTTCTAGTTCAGGATTCTCTTAAGTTTAACATGCAGGATCATTTGGCAGTTAGGAAAGCAAATGCAATTTTAACACTCATTTCAAGAGGGCTAGAATACAAGAACAGAAATGTAATGCTGAGGCTGTATAAGGCTCTGATCGGGCCACATTTGGAATATTATGAGCAGTTTCGAGCCCTGTATCTAAGGGAGGAAGTACTAAATAAAAACTAAAAGAACTGCTGAAGCTATAAATCAGGAACAAAAACAAAGTTTCTGGAAAAGCTCAGCAGGTCTGGCAGCATCTGTGAAGAAAAAATCGGAGTTAACGTTTTGGGTCCGGTGACCATTCCTCAGAACTGGAAGGGAGGAAGTGTTGGTGTTGGAGGGCATTCAGAGGATGTTTACAAAAATGATCCTGAGGATGGAGGGCATGTCATTTGAGGAGCAATTGAGGACTCTGGGTCTGAACTCGATGGAGTTTAGAAGAATGAGGGGGATCTGATTAAAACTTGAAGAATACTGAGAAGCCTGGATAGAGTAAATGTGGAGAAGTTCTTTCCACTAGTAGGAGAGTAGGAGTAACATCCAAGGGCAGGGTCAGAATGTGGGGATAACCCTTTAGAACAGAACTAAGGAAGAATTTTTTCAGCCAGCAGGTGACAAATCTGTGAAACTCTTTGCTGCAGATGTCTATAGAGGCCAAGTCATTGAGTGTATTTGAGACAGAGATAGAGAGGTTATTGATTAGTAAGGGGTTCAAGGGTCATGGGGAGAAGGCAGGAGAATGGGTTTGAGAAACATATCAGCCATGAGCAGACTTGATGGGCCGAATGGCCTAATTCTGCTCTGAAATATTATGGTTTTATGATTCTACCCTTTGAGTTTCTGAGATAGTCATAACCTTTATGCTTGAGATGAGGAAGCATCACCATATATGAAAGGGCAATGAAATTATTTTACTTTTGTTCACAACCATTAGGTTTTGACATATGTATTGTTCAGAGGAGTTAGGAAGATGATTCGGCTGATATCTTGTTTGTTTACGGTGGATCTTAATGAAAAGATTTCTGACTTTCATAAGTGGCTGGGATTATTGATAATTGTCATATTTTCTTAAATTTTAGATCTGATCTGGAGACAATATTGCCGAAGTCACATAACATGTTGCTAGCCATTTGAAAAAGTTGCAAAAAATTTTAATAAAAAGACTTTATAATTCATGTATCTGCATGTTTCTATTGGCAGAATACATCTTTCTCCTTATGACTACATTCAGAGGAAGTACACATTCACACCAGCTACATATATTGTTTCTTCTGAACTTAGGACAGGGAGTTGCAACAGTGTGCCAGATTTTGTGGCTGTGACTGCAATCAAGGAGGAGGCGTATTTTAAAACTTTCAGCATTGGAAATGATAAAGTTGGTGGGTCAACAGAGCAGGTTGAATGATTTCAACTTATATTCACTTCGTCATACCCAAAAAATCATCACAAATAAGTCTAATAAACAACATTGGAAAAGATTGTTCATCCAGGAAATGATTAGAGGCGGAGTTGGATATCGTATAGCTTAATTGAGGTGAAAGGTTTTGATACTTTTAAAATCAAATTAGGCCAGCACATGATGGAAAATGAATTTGAAGAATATGCTAATGGGGTTAAGTGAAGAGGAGCTCGTAGGAGGAGATGTGGGGTAGCAATATGGCAAAGATCTGATGGGGTTGCATTGTCTACTTATGTGTCATAAATTTTGTGTAATGATAACTGCAACTTCAGCGTTCTTCGACAATGTAAGTTGGTATGGTTAATTTTAAGTTCATATTACCAAATCAGCAGGATCAACTCATCACTTCTTTTTTTACTTCAGATCACTTAAAGGAAAAATATAACCATTTGTCTACAGATGAAGGCGACTCCTTGAAACAACTCATGTTGTATGGTGAGGATAAACATTATATTGTATGTATGGCCACTAATACCTTCTGAGTACTAGTTTCTCCAGAGCTTGTGGAGTCTAGTGTGAATGAGGATAGCCACCTGCTGATCTAACTAGAAGAATCTCTTGTAGGAAACAAGATATAGTTTAGTGCATCTCTGAAACTATTTATGTTAGAAGGATAGGGTACACAGTATTACAGGGACAGTTAGGAGTGTATGTTTTGGATCTGAATCCTTCAAGATTCTTAACTAGTCTTCCTAAGTATTAACCCTTTCAGACCAATATAACACCTCCTGATCTGAAGAAGGGTCTAGGCCCAAAACGTTAGCCTTCCTGCTCCTCCGATGCTGCTTGGCCTGCTGTGTTCATCCAGCCCTACACCTTGTTATCTCTTGATCTACACTGTCAGGTTTCAAATGCATTAGTCCAAGAGATTGCTGAGTGAGTCTCATGGAATAACTAAGCAGCAGCAGGGAGCTGTCATAGTAGGAACTGAAGAGAATATGCTTTGGCAGGCTCTGTCCTCATTAAGTTTTGCCCAGCGGGCTTGAATGCTAGCAGAAAAGGAAAATTGTTGAGGGAGAAGTATAATTGTGTCAAATGTTGACTGTAATGCCAGGCATTCTGTGTACTGTAGTAGTGAGAATGTAGGAGTTCATTTCCACCATATTGCGTCAAGCTTTCTCAGGGCATTTTGACTGTAATCTACCCTGGAACACATAGTCATGCTCAAAAACATGACAACCAGCCTTCACTGTAGGAGTCTTTGCAGTTTTAATGTAGCCTCAAATAGCTAGAATACAAGTTTTAAATTCCACAGACACAATTGGAGAAATTGGCAAACAGAATTGATCAGAGCTTGCATGGCATCATGCATCATCTCCCATCTCCTCTCTTAAAAACTGGTAGGATTGTGCTGCCATTATTTAAAATGTGCTGATTTTCTCTGAAAGACTCCACAATTTCCATGCTAATTGCCATGCTGGGGGCAAAAAAACAGTGTTCCTGTAAGCAACTATATGAAAAATTGCGATTAACACAAGAGATAAAGTATTTGTATCAAACAAGCTATTATAGAGGCAACTGGATTAACTTTAAAATGAGGATGCATATTCAAACTTTCGATTCTCCTCTTTACAGGAGAAGTGAGTGACTATAATCTTGGGTAGCTGTGGCACCATGCAGGTAATTCACGGTCAGTGCCTTGTGTGACTCCACGTGTGGAACGAATTTTTCAGTAACTGACCTCGTTACATATTTTATCTAGTGTAATTCATAGACTGTCCCGACCTGTCTAACTGACTGCCAACACATTTCTCTGTTTCAATAAACTGTGTGCACTTCATCTAACTATGTGCTGCAATGCAATTAAGGTGGTAATGAAAAAGATAGCTGGCCGTGAAGGAGTTGGCCTGTGAAGATTCCTATGGCAACACTGTTCAATGATAAGGGAAATCTAGTTTCTTGAAAGCTATGAGCTGTCAGTCCTTTCGGCACATTTATAGAACAGGCGCTGAGAAAGCTTCCTGTCGCGAGTGTAAAGTCATCACTATTATTGCTGTTTCATCTCTTGATCCTTATTGGCATCAACCTCCATAATCTCCTCAATATATCACAGCGGCTGCAGCGAACAATTTGCTCACATTAAATTAAAGATCTGTGAGTTGGAATTATGATCTAGTTCCACTAGTTTCTTAAATAACGTGTATCAGATTAATTGCAGCCTCACATTCACGAGTAGGAGATATTTATTTACTTGTGAACGTCTCAAGATTTTGGGATTCTAAGAATAAGACACATTGCTCAAAATCAGGTAGCACTGTCTTCTAATACCCAAGAGCTGTGCTTCCGTTTTCACTTCCCACTTAAACAGCTCTAGGGCACAGAGTATTTAATTTATATCTCTACAGCTTCAATAGTTTCATTTGAGCATTCGACCAGCCAATGACTCATTTTTGTCATGCTAACTTTAAGAAAGGAGTAAAGCATACCTTCCATTTTGTTGATAATTTCAGTAAGATTTACAAAGTATCTTTTTATGTATTAACTAAGATGCTTTTCAATTATCCAATTAATTTATGATTGATAGTTACATGTTGTTCTGACTTCATTGTTCATCATTGCCAGTCAAAAACTCATCATATGATGAGAAGATGCAGTAATGAGACTCGCTGCATGGTTAGATTTCAGGGGCTGAACTGATTTTCATTTTCTTCACAAAGATGGAAATCACATGATTACGTGACTGCAGTAACCCAGTGAAGTACAGTAAACAGCTAAAACATTTGTTACATCGTATAAAGGCACAAATGAAAGCAAGGTGTGACTTTTTTTTAATATAACATTCGAGTAAAGTTCTACTAACCTGAACTAAATCAGCAATGGACTACACAGTCTTGCATGCAGTGGATTATACATATTATATACATTTTTATCATTCATATCCTGTATGGTTGAACTCTGTAAATGAATCAGGTACAACATATATGTTCATGATGTAGGCTCCAACTGTATTTGTGTTACTGATAGTTAATCACTTTGGAAGGCACTGGAGGGTTAACCTGGTTGATGGTATTACCCTTCCAAAAATCATCCACTCATGAAATTTTAGGGAATAAAATTTGGATTAGGCCTGGAATTAGGTAAAGGAACATTAATGCACAACTTTATAATTTCTCTGCAAGTCCTTTGAGTTTATCTTGTCCATGAAAAGTACATTACTAACACTGTTCCTACTGAAATGCTGACCAACTAATTTCCCTTTTTGATCCCTTGTTAGGTGAAATTGTTCCTGAATCTCTTTCTTCAGTTGTTCCTTAAATTTGTCTTTATAGACCCTCTCTTTGTTAAAAAAAAACCTTAACTCCATTGTGCTCACAAACAAATTCACCATCTTCAAGCTTCTTTTCCTCCCCAGATCTTTGAACTGTTATGGCCTTTAAAATTCCTACGTATCATTCCTGGGACTCCATGTATGCATGATACTAAACAAAATTCTTTCCCTGATAAAGGATGAACATCATCATAAATGATATCTTATCTGACTGTGATAAATATAAACCTCCCTGCTCATTCTATCTGCAGCCTTTGACATGGTAGACCTCACCATCCTCTGCCAATTCCCTCTACTGTTATCGAGCTGTGTGGAGCCTTATTTGCCTCGTTCCTTCCTTATATATCTAATTGTAGCCATGGAATTACACACAATGGCTTCTCTTCATACTCCCGCACCTTGATCTCTGGCCTGTCCCAGTGATCGATCCTTGGCCCTTGTCCATTTCACATTGATCTTCTGCCTCTTAGTAACATCATTCATAACCGCAACATTAATTTTCATTTGTGCACTGATGATACATAGCTTGACTGTTGCTTCCTGTTGGTCAACGATCAGTCTGCTTATCCAAAATAGAGGCAGGCCCTTGCGAGGGGTTGATGTGACACTGAGCACCAGTGCCAACAATACCCTGGGAATAGACATTCCAACTGGGCCTAAACATGCCCAGGAAGGAGGACAGGTCCTAGCACCATCTCCCCACAGAGCTCACTGAGAGGCTAAAAGGCTTTACCTGGCAGTGCCCATTGCTTCTAAACATTGCAGGATAAAGCTTTTAATTGACCACTTAAATGGCTCAATATGAATTCCAGGTATGTGTTCTACTTAGCCAGCCACCTCACCTCAGAACTAATCCTAAAGAGCTGAAAAAGATCAATCATTAACTCTCTCTCCACAAATGCTGTCTGACATGCTGAGTTTTTGTAGCAATTCTTTTACTTCACTCATGGCTATGGGTGTCACTGGCTGGCCAGCATTTATTACCTGTCCCTAGTTGCCCCTGAGTAAACACCATTGAACTGCCTTCTTGAACCACTGCCGTCTGTGTGCTGTAGCTAGGTACACAATGTCATCAGGGAGCGAATTCCAGAATTTTGATGCAAAGCAACACTGAAGGAACAGTGATATATTTCCAAGTCAGGATGGTGAGTAACTTTGAGGGAAACTTGCATGTGGTGGTGTTCCCATGTATCTGCTGCCCTTGTCCTTCTAAATGCTTGGACGGTGCTGTCTAAGGATCTTTGGTGAATTTCTGCAGTGCGTCTTGTAGATAGTGTGCACTACTGCTGCTGTGAATTGGTGATTTTGTTTTTTGTTAATAAAACTCCAGGAGTTGGTCTTTGGACCTTGTACTTCCTGATAGATATTGAAAAACCAGGTCTTGATATACAGAGCACAGTGACATATTTCCAAGTCAGGGTGGTGAGTAACTTTGAGGGGAACTTTGCATGTGGTGTGTTCCCATGTATCCTACATTTGTAAACATTAAAAGAAACTAGAGAGAAATATGAATTGTGGGGATTCTCGTGCAGATCTTCAAAAGAACAATTTGTAGGTAAAATTTAATTTAGTGAAGTGTGAAATGATTATATTTGATATGAAGAATGCAGAAAGACAAAATAAGATCAAGGTCACAATCCTTATGAACCAATATGAGCAGAGTGCTCTGTTGTACTAATCACACTATTACACCCAGCACAACATAGAGTAAAACTGTTATATCCAGATTATTGATTATTGCCAATCATATGCTTTCCCTTTAATACATGTAGAATGAACAAATCCATCAATTAGGTTTTTCAAAATAAACATACAATCATTGATTAATTATAAAATAAATCTCATGCAATGAAGATACAGAATTTGTTAAAACAACCAATTTGTAATTTGAAAATGTATGTATATGGTGGTGCAGGCCTGAAGGACTGAATGAACTACTAATGCATTTAGTTTCTATGTTTCTATGTTTCCACAGCTAAATAACCTAAAGCTATGCATTCACACATTCTCACACACTTTCTGGTCAACGATGATTATTCTTGAAGAGTAAAGCATTCAATGTTTAGAGTTTGTTCGTCTGTAGGCAAGTCATCAATCAGGCATGGTTGTCCCTAGGGTCTCGGCAAGTACAGCTTTCTCAGGATATGTAGTTTTGAGAAATTGTTTGTTCTTCTGAAAGAATGACTGAATCAGGTTTCATCCTGATCTCAAAGCCAAGGTTTAAGGAACAGGAAAGAAAAGCGAGGAAGCTTGGTATTCAACAGACTTTCCTCAACTGAAAATCCAAACATAAACTTTAAGTCTGCAAACATGATTCAAAAACAACAGCTGTAAAAGCCAGTTTTAAAATAGTTAGGTATTTTCCCTGAAGTGTGTTGAAGTAACCAAGGTCAGCAATTATCTGGATCAATGTAGTTTGTATCAAATACCTTCTTTAATAGAAAAATTCCAAGATGTCTTTTCATTGATCTTTAAAAATAAAATCTAGCCTTCTTCATAATTCTTCACTCAAGTGCATAAAAAAAGTCATTAAATGTGAAGCATCTCTCTGCATCTTTATTCTAAAGACAGCATGGGAGCAGAGGCCAAGGAGGTAGATCATCAAAACATACGAAATGGAAATAATCAAATATGTGCACCCATCACTGAAGGTAGGAGCACCAGTTGAGACAACACCACTAAAGCATGTGGCACCTTGGGCTTTACAAATAGAGGCATATGGTACAAAAACAAGCAAGTTATGATAAACCTGTGTGAAACATTGGAGGCTCAACTGAAGTATGGGACAATTCGGCACAAATGTGACACCACAATTTTAGGAAGAATGTAAAAAGTTTAGACAGCGTGCAGAAAAGATTCTTAAGAATGGTTTCAAGTTGATTAACTTCAGTTACACAGGTTGAAGAAACTGAAACAGTTTTCATTTGGAAATAGAATATTGAGAGGAGATTAGATAGATACTTCCAAAATCGTGAGATTTATGACAGGATAGCTTGCTTATAACTGTTCCTTTTTGTGGAGGTACCAAGAATGAGACAGAACAGATTTAAGGTAATTGACAAAAGAAGCAATGCCAGCATTGGGGAAAACTTCTCCATGCATTCAAGGGTTGGAATGTAGAATATGTTGCCTGAAAGTGTGGTAGAGGCAGGATTAATTAAGGGATACAAATGGCAATTGGATCATTATCTGACAAAGAACATTATGCAAAGCTATGGGGAAATGGTGAGGGAATAGCACCACGTGAATTGCTTCTGCAAGGAATCATCATGGACTCGATAAGCTTAACGGCTGTCTTCTGGGCTGAAACCATTCCGTGATTCTTTGCATGTAAAAGCAATTCCTACAGGTCTGGTTTTAACTTTTATACCAGTCCTAGATTCATTGACCAGTGAAAATTGTTTTCCTGCATTAATCCTATCTTTTCCCTTTAACATGTTTAAAACAATGATTGAATAATTGAACTCCCAGATTCCAGGTATAGTTTTGTCAAAACTACACTGCACTTCCTTGATGGTCAAGAAATCCTTCCAACCTTGTAATGCCGAGAACTGCTCACAGTGCTCCAGATGTGGTTGAATTAGGACTTTGTTAAGTCAGAACAATTTCTGTTCCCGTGTATTCTCATCCTCCAAATGTAAGGCTAGCATTTCATGATTATTTCCATTTCTTATGTTTTGATGATCTACCTACTTGGATGTTTTTTTAATTTGATATCTGCTATTTCTATGTTTCTAAATGTTCTGTTATTTAAGCCCAAAGATGGTTACCTTATTTCTGATGACATTAAAATCAAGTTGCCACAATTCAGCCAATCCATTTAATCTCCTTTTAAATGTAAGCTCCTTTCTTACACAACTTACAATGCTGACTATTTTTGAGTGCTCAGTTTGGATAGTTGACTCTCTATCCCATTACCAAAATTGCCAATAAATGTCATGAATAGTAAAAGCCTCAGTGCAGTTGCTAGTGGAATAGTAATAGAGTTAGTAAGAACTGCTGATGCTGGAGTCAGAGGTAACACGGTGTGGAGCTTGAGGAACACAGCAGGCCAGGCAGCATCAGAGGAGCAGGAAAGCTGACGTTTCGGGTCAGGACCTTTCTTCAGAAGAAGGGTCCCGACCCAAAGCATCAGCTTTCCTGTTCCTCTGATGCTGCCTGGCCTGCTGTGTTCCTCCAGCCCCACATTGTGTTATCTTGAGTAAATAGAGTACTTGCCATTCTCCTTATTGTCTGTCTCCTGTCACTCAGCCAATTTGTGAACCAGGTCGATAATTTGCCATCAGATCCATGAACTTCAATTGTAGTTATGTCTTTTATGAGAAATCTTAATAAATGCCTTCTGGAGGTTTATATTAACACCAACTATTAGTGCTCCCATTCTGCCATTTTAGTGGACTATCCGAAAAATTAAATCAGATTTCTCAAGCATGATGTATCCCTTTTTATCCATACTAGTTCTTGCTGATCAGCTGAATACTTTAAAGATGCTCAACCTCACTGTCCTCAAAAATATAGGCTCTTGTAATTTTCCAAACTCAAATGTTAAGCACATTTGTCTCTAATCACTTGGTTCCCTTTCTCAACGTTCTTAAGTAGAGGAGTGGCATTCACTATTTTCTAACTTAGAGGAACAACTCCTGAAACAAGATGACTTTGGAAGCCTGTGAAAGTAGAGTACTGCAGATGCGGGAAATCTGAAACAAACAGAAAATCCTGGAGAAACCCAGCAGGTCTTGCAACACCGGTGGAGAGAGAGAGAAACAGAGTTCGTGTTAAAGTATGACACAGAACTTAATACTTTAACTGTTTCTGAATTTCTCCAGCATTTTGTGTGCTTGTTAGGAGATTATAGTTATGGCATCAACAATGCTCTCACCTGCTTTTTTTAAAATTCTATTATGAAAACTATCTAGCCATGGAGATTTATCACTTTAAAATTACTTTCTTCATCTCTGTCATTCTGTTTACTTTTCTTAATGAGTCCTGATTCATGCTTCACTGTTAGTTTCCTTGGGTTGCCTGGTTTACGTTCTGATGGCATATAATAGCCAACATGTTTGCCTTGTTCTTCGTTGCTTTGATTATTTCAGCATTATTAGATTTTCACAGGAACCACATTGCTTTATCCTTTCCTTTTTAAATATTATTGTAAACATTTTGTTTTGATTATGAGTTGGAGGTTTCTCTTCATTCCTTTAAATTGCAGTTCTTACTACTTATTTTGTCATAAATCTGCTTTTTTATCTCTCTCCTGCTCTCCAAGATCAATCGGCTATTTTTACAAAATCTTTTTAGTTATTTTTCTTTTAGTTTTCTGTTGTCATTCACCTCTTTACTCATCTATTCCTTCGAGACTGTACTGTGGCCTTAGCCAAGATTTTGTGCTCAACTCTGGAGTTGGGATTTGATTGTAGCAAAACAGTTACAACTGAGTCAAATTAAGGACACTAATGAACAAGCCTTTTGATTTACAAGACTTGTGGCTTTGAAAGGTCCCCATATTAAAGTCCATTATATTATATTTATAGTGATTGGAACGAGGTCAGCCAGATAGACCTCATAGAATATGAGTGGGGCAGTTAACCTGGTCCAATCAGGGAGTCCTGGCTGACAGATACAAAGAGGAGTGTCAGGGGTTCTGTTCACTCCAAGAGCCAGCTCTGTGCTAGTTGGGTCAATATCATGTATTATGCATGTGCAAATAAAGGGTAACTTAGTGATGGGATACCAGCCTTCGTGGAATTATTTCAATATTAACTTTTATTTATTAATTTGCGTAATGTGTATCCATTAGAGTTTTGTTCATCACATGAAAGATATTGCTTAATCAGTTCGGATATTTACTTACTGATAGGAGGAAGACAGTTTTGGTTATGGCCGTACTGGGCTTTAATGAGGGTATTGCTGAAAAGATGTTTTAGAGGTTACATTGATTAGATTTCCAGCTAATGAGTCTCAGATTTGCTATCTCCATGACAAGTGTTCCAGTTAATCCCTTTAGTATCACTTTGTACTTTAGGCCATAAGCGAGAAATGGGGAGTTGATGTCATGGTTTTAAACAGGCTGTATCTTACAGCAATCTATTCAATGAATTTTCCCAGCCTTTCGGAGATAGAGTGGAAGATAGTAGGACGGAAGCACAATATCTTACACAGTCATGATAGATGTTTTCAAATCAACCTATTTAGAGATGCGGTTACTCAGCTCTGGAGGAGGTGAAGTTTGAACCAGGCCCTCCTGGCTCAGTATGGTCATGGCATAATGCCATTGGTAGGAATCTTAACTACGTGTGTGCCCACTAGTCTATTAACTGAGCTGCTTAAAATTCAAATTAAGGGAACTATTTGCTCCTATTGGCATTTTACCCCTTTTTGGACTGGTCATTGCCACTGGGAGAGACCAGCAGAAAAACACTGGCAGTCTCCCAGTGAGTTCCCGGAAGGAGACCTTACTGTCAATGGCTCCATTTTACTTTCCATGGTCAAGGAAAGCTTTATCAGCAGCAATGGCTACCACCTGAATATAAGTCTCAGGCACTGCAATAATCCTCCACCACTGATTCTCCACCAGGCCCTGCCTACCAACCCAGACCTCCTCAGAATAACGTCTTTGAGGGTGCATCAACATTTGAAGTCATTTGCATCAATTGATTCCGGCTGAAGCACTTTCTTTATATGTTGTTGGTTCCAACGTGACTTCAAACTGCTTTCACATAATGTCCTCCACTCAGTCCATGCTATCTTTCGCTCTGGTGCTAGGGAGGAAACACACCATGTGTGATTCACATTGGTCGTTGCAGAAATTCCTCCCTATCCCCTGACTATTAAATCTCTCATGGTTAGTGAATTTCTCTGCTTTGGTTTGCTTTTTGTGTGGTGTAGTTGTGTTTAGGGATACATTCCTTCAAGGTGATATCTCTAGCATTCAGTACTGAAAACAGATTTGAAAATGTTACATTCCTGGAGATTCCTGCTCAGCCTGCTTCTTCCTATCACACCGTCGTGGATATCCACTTACCATGTGGGTGGACTCCCTCTGCTGGTGGTTTGACTACCTCTAGGCAAGTCTCATCCTTCTGTACACCCTGTTGTGAGCCCAGCTGCTCTGCAAACCTGTCCTCGAGTTCAAAACCAAGGCTCTGACTTGTATCCCACTGGAGCAAATTCTTAAACAGAATGCAGTAAATTTGTTAACTTGCCAGATTGTAATAGAATTTGAATCACTTTGTTAATATTTCTTAGTAATGAGCCTCTGATTTCTTACCAAATCTGGCTTGCATGAGACTCTGATATCCTCAAGAATAGCTAGCAATGCCCAATAAATACTGCCTTGTCAGTACTGTTCAAATTCTAAACACAAATAATGTTAAAATAGCTTCATATACAAGATTCTAAAAATATAACCTACTTTTTTTTACAATGTCTACACTACCATTCAAAACTAACGTACTTTGATGGTTAAATAAGTATTGGAAAATTAGTAAGAATATAGTTCATTTTTAATAGAAGTTAACATTAAAGTATACTTCAGGATAATCATTTATATTTGCACTATTATTTTTCTGATTCCACCTTTAACTAACTCCTGTATGTATTACCATTCCTCCAATATATTCTTATTTTCAGGAAGATCTTTTCTGTTACGTGCTTGCTTCATTCACATTTCAGTCATGTACCACTTGCTAATCAGCATAATTAACTCCCACAACATTTTCTTACACATGTATTGCAAATGTCAAACCACCATAAATATCTTTCTGTTAATAAAATGTTAGACGTATTAAGGAATTTTAATTTCATTCTGGAGATTAATGAAAGAGACGGTAACTGTTTTGAGCGAGTATGGCTTTGGGCTTGAAACAAGACTAGCAAAAATACTCTATTATTTTAAAATGTGTACAAGTTTTTAATCTTTGTTACTTTGTTCAATTTTGATGTAACAAGGCATAGGTCTTGTTCGTAAATGTTAAAATTGCAAATTAAAAATCTGAAGCGAATAATCCCAAGGTTTAGGCCGGCACAGAAAACAATATGATAGCAAGGTTCCAATTCATCTGTTTTTTATTTATAAACAGTACCATTTTTTAAGCAAGTAAAAATATTAACAATTGCAATACATTTATTTGTGAAGCACAATTTTGAACTTTTGACTAGTTAGCCCAGAATCTATGGTTTTGATACAAAATTGTATTCCTACTTTTGAGCAGCATTCCCACAGGTACAACTCTTCTGTTAATCCATGACAGAGGAAAAAGGCTGGAACCACTTTTGGTAATTTATGCTGATGTAAAGTTCATTTTGACAGCGTTATAGACAGTATTTGAGCTGACAAAGACGTGAGTGTACGGTTTGTGTGTTTGGAGGCAGGCCAACGAATTTGAATTAGTTTATTAATATTCCTTAGCAATGAACCTCTTGTTAAAATACAATAAGTGCAGGTTTTGGAAACCCAATATTATCCTGCTCACTTCTGACTTTGACACTGTGATGCACTTAGAGTTACTTGGGCTGTAAGTTAAATATGTCCAGAGGTAATTAACACAAACATTCAGCGTTCCAGAGTTAACAGCCAGCTGATGGGTTTTCCAAGCTGCCAGGGTCAACAAGCTGATAGTGTAGCCAGGAGTGAAATCAAACTGATAAGCTGGAACATCTTTAAAAAGTGGAATTGCATTCTACTGCGACTTATAGATTGCACATACTGTTATCAAGGTGCTGTCAGATTAGCCAGCAGTCATTGTAATTTGGAACTTTTAAAGTGCATCCAGGAGATTTTTTTGTACCGGTGTGTAGATAGTCTGACCAGAGATAGGGCAGTGCTGGACCTAGACTTAGAACCAGACAACTCCAGACTCCTTGACAGTCACAGAATGTTGTTTGGCTGGCCAGACAATGCTTCCAAGATCTCAGTATACATGTCCATTCAACATTCTCCTACATGTCACCTTATTGAGGTCCTCTTCTTAGTCTTTTGCAGCCCCATGCATCTCCCCACACGCTCTTCATGGGCAAACAAGGTATTCTTTACCCTTGGTTTGGTCATAGCCCATGCACGTAGGGTGGCTCGCACTGCAGCAGCTTCCAGGGTAAAAGCAGTCTCACTGTCTGAGCTGATGGCTGCAATGGTTTGATCAGAGGGCTCTTCATCGCTATACAATTGCTTACTTTCCCTCCTCGGATTGCTGCAGCTGGGCTGGTGGCAGTCCCTGGCTGTCTAAAGACAGGAGAAAGTAAAGCCTTGGTAAGAGAAATGAGCTCAGGGTAGGAAACAAGGGATCTATGGTACTGTCATCTTCAGATTGCTTATCAAGTCAGGTAGCAGCATAAGAATGTACGAGGAGTCAAGATAGTACATAAGGAAAGAACATCCGTAATTTTCAATGTTCCCAGTAAAGTTGGATACCACATGCTCTGTCGCAGGCAGCTCATCCTCATCCATAGGCTTCAGCAGCTTCAGGTGTTTTTGTGCTCCACTGGTGCTATTTTGCTCCTTTCTATACTGTGAGTGAATGCAGTGTAACACTTTTATAGCATTGTAGTCACAATACAATAGTTTTAAGAGGTGTATTTCATCCTTTTTTTTAATGAAGTGAAGTTGAGAAAAGTTTTCAAGTGGTCTGTTGCACGTCAATACAGTAAACAACTTGTGAAGCCTTTTTAAGTTGGAACTATAGAAGCAGCATGAAGGGGTGGGGTCAAACTTCCACAGAACCAGAATTTTTGCTTAATGCTCAGTTGCTGTTGGGGTTTGGAAGCTGCTATACATCTCTCCCTGCCACAGAAAAATGCTCAAGTTCTCTCTCTCTCTCTCAGTTTTCTCTTGATGTTCTTTCCTCCTTGACTGGAGAATTGCATGTGAGACAATCTATATTTCTGAACTTGCCTTTGCTACAGGTGCATTGATGGGATGTTACTGTATTGGAACAGTTGCTGTTCAATAATTAAATAATCTATTACTTGTTACATTTTCCAATAGAATGAAGTTATTCCAATTCTTCTTTCTTTTGTTTACATTTGGGGTCTAGGCCATCTTCTCAAAATACTTTGAGGGGTTTGGTCTGGTCCATAACAAATTGGGGGCTTGCCCGGGATCAAAATCTCAAATTCCAGGTTGGATTTAGGATTATCGGACTCACAGACAGTGAGTGTTGGTGTTTCTTTCCTTAGGTGTTGCATTCAGTTGGTTTAAACTGGGTATGCCTTGTGCGGTAATGGCAGTTTCAGTCACTCAGAGTTTCCTGGGGGTGGAAGAAGTCACTTCAGAAGTTTTATAGAAAGTGAGCAAGGCAAAGCTTTTGGAATTAGCAGACAAACTGGAGGTGGGGTTACCATTCTCTGTGAGAATAGAGGGAGGTAATTGCAGCCCATTAGCTCGACATTTACAATTACCAGAAATGCCATCGGAATCTTTGGAATTGATTAAAATTCAATTGTAAATGAAGTAGCTTGAATTAGAGGCAACTGCAAGGGAGAAAGATAAAGAGGCAAAAGTAAATGAAAAAGAAAGAAAGTGGTGTCATTAGTGATGTAACTGAGTAGGCAGAGATCTTAGCAACAGTAAGAGGTTTGTGCGAGACAAGTAGCATTGGAGGTGTGCGTGGGTGAAGTGGAGTATTTGGACATTAGGTGTTGAGTGCCAGGGTATGCTGTGAGTGAACAATGGTGGTGTGGGGCTGTGAGTAACATAAAAAAAAAACAATGAGCTGGAGATGTCGCATGGAGGCGATTCTGACCACTTCCATGAAACAATTATACTTCTTGGATATTTTTAATAATTCTTTTCCTGGGATGTGGGTGTCGCTGGCTAGGCCAGCATTTGTAGTTCATCCCTAAGTGCCTAGAGTGCAATTAAGAAGCAACCCATATTGCTGTGGGTCTGGAGTCATAAAGGCCTGACTGGGTAAGGTTGGTGGATAAGTTCTTACAACCATTGACAATGATTACATGGTTGTCATTACCTAGCTTTTACTCCATGTTTTAAATTGAATTCAGGTTTCACCATCTGCCGTGATGTCCCCCTGACCCAAGAACATTAATTAGCCTGAGATTCAGAATTACTAGCCCAGTCACTTTACAAGTACAACACCACCTCCCTAAGTTCTACCCTGTCCTCAGATTCAGACTCTGAAGTTTGACCTCGCCAAGGGCCAGTAGTGACTGTCTGCAGGCAACCCTTGAGGCAGTCCTAACCTGTAGAAGCACTGCACCTCACCTGTTGGCCACCTCTACTGCTAATGCCTCCAGACTGTGACTCTGGAGCCTTGCGCAATCCTGGAATTCATTTTACCATTGTTTTCATTGCAGACTATGTTTGTGTCACTTCTCTTTTCTCAACAAATTGGCTGTCAGGGTTTTCTGCTGTTTCTGTGCAGATATCAGGTGTGACATGGTGGCACAGTGGTTAGCACTGCTTTCCTCACTGCATCAGGGACCCGGGTTTGATTCCACCCTCAGGCGACTGTCTGTGTAGAGTTTGCACATTCTCCCTGTGTCTGCATGGGTTTCCTCCGGGTACTCTGGTTTCCTCCCACAGTCCAATGATGTGCAGACTAGGTGGATTACCATGATAAATTGCCCATTGTGTTCATGGATACGTAGATTAGGGGGATGTCTCTGGGTGGGATGCTCTTTTGGTCGGTGTGGACTTGTTGGGCCGAAGAGCCTGTTTCCATACTGTAGGGATTCTATGTTCTATGATCTATGATCATCAGTGTTAAGAAACCATTGCCACTTTGTAAACATCAAGTGTGGGCTACAATCATTATGAAGTGGCTACGCAAAACCACAGATGCCTTTGATCTGAACAGGCTTGGGCATAGAATCAAGAGTGACACTTGTGAACTGAGAATCTTGATATATAAATTTCTAGTGCACTGAGACAGACCACTGACACTGAAGCCAAGTTTTATAGTTGTTGTGAACAAAAAACAATGGAAGGTTGAAAGAGACTTGTGACGTTACTTACTGGTGTACAGGTGAGATACACTGTCTGAGACCAGTATTACATACAAAAGTGTACAAGAGTTTGAAGAAACATATCAGTGTCAGAGAGCCATTACGTAATGGTTATGGGAAAATACAACAGGCCATATAATACCAAGAGACGAGGTTTGCCATTTGTACATAATGCAGAACAGAATCCAAGCCTCAAGTTTTTTGGTGACATAAAAGGCATGTCACAATACAAAGCTCTTAAATTCAATAGAAGTTTACTATTTTGAGTCCTGTTCTTTTCTGATTCTTTTACTGATGCTTTTCCTGTCAGGAACAGCTTGCTTCATCATATGTGCCCATTCTGTTCCAATCTCCCTTTTCTGCAGCCATTGTAGAATTACGTACTGTGTAAAGTATGTTTGTTGGTCTTTTTCTCTCTCAATTCTTTCTTTAATCGTCTTGGAAATACAAATCAGAGGGAGCTGGTTTTCATGCTTTAATGCTGCACCCGGTGACCAGAAAAATTCTTGTCCTGAGTTGGAACTTCTTAGATTTCCTTTTTGAAAATCACAAAGACAGAAGTAAATCTTTGAGCTCAGCGAAGATTTAAAACAAACAATTTTATCAGGCAATTAAGATTTTAGTTTGAATGATGCTTTGAAGGTTAATTTTGTGGATAGTCCTAAAGTTCATGATTTCCATGTAATCTGAGAGGTGGTGAGTTCTGTAGATCTCACATTATAATTACTGCATGAATAATTAACAGGATGTGAATTCATATCCCTCTAAGGCAACGTGCACATTTGAATGTGGTTAAAATCAAATCTGAAATATTTAACTGGTATCAGTAAAACTAAGGCTATTAGATTAAAGTAAAAGCATGTTACAACATAGCAGATTCCCAAATACATTTTGTTGGGGGGCGTGAGTGGGGAAACTGACAACTTTCTTGAGCCTCTCCTACACGGGTTAAGGCTAAATACCGTTGGGAATCTGTCCTAGAATGACTACAGATCCACGCCATGGTTTAATTTTAATTGCAATGCTTAAGCATAATCTGAAATTACATTGAAAGTGATGGATTTAGAGGGCGACGGAGATAGGGCTGGAGAATGGGACTAACTGGGTGGCTGTTTCGGGAGCTAGTACCAAAACGATGGGTCAAATGGCTTTCCTCTGTATTGTAAAATTCTATGATTTTATATATGATGATGTAGCAAACTACAGTTTGAATCAGAATCGCTACCAACAGTTTATTGAGAAGGCCTAGCAGCATCTTCTCAGGGGAACCAGGGGCAGAGAATAAATGGTTAGCCTGAATTGTCGCTATTCTGGAATGAATAAAAAGATGATTCTATCAGGCTTGCATCAAGCAGAAAAAAAACTTGCAGCAGAACAAAAGAATTAAAGTCAATTGCTTCACTACAGAAAATGTAGCAATTTCTATTCAGGTCATTATTAGTCATCACACCAACTCCATAGGAATGATGTCATACATTTAGGAGAAATGCAATGAAATAAAATGCTCAGTGAGTCAGTTCAGTTATAATTGCATCATTTCTATTGGGTAGTGGAATTAAATGCAATTTCCATAACATATTAATGGAACATATTTTCATTGTTTTTACATTTTGTGTATCTGGCAAAATGTAATACGTAGTTATAATGGTTTCACTATGTACCTGATTCATGCAACATTTTAAAGGTTAACAATTGATCAGTGATAATTAGAGATAATTGAACATAATGGTGGAAATACCAAAGCAATAAAAACATTATCTTACACATTACATAATTGAATAAATAATATCAAAGAAATTGAAAATCACACTGAAGGGCTCCAGGATCTTGAATGAAAGCAAAATCATAGCTGTGGTGTAGTCCTGGCTCTGTGACATAATTTAAACTTTTAAACTTTTCTTCGATAAAAGCTTTATCCCTTAAAGGCATGATATTTATTTGTTTAATGGACACAAATCACTTCTGACAGTTGTAGCATACAATCATAAACTAAATGATGGTAAATGGTAAATGATGGGCGGCTGGAATAAAATGGAAGACATGATGATCAAAATGAAGTCAAAGCATAATTACTTGAATGATCCTAAATCATGTGTAAATTGTTCCTTTCATAAAAATGGACAGCTTCCGTCTGGACCCAATTAAGTTCGTTTTTCATTATCGACTTCCTGAGCCTGCCAATACCTAGACTATCAGAAGATACGCCAAATAATATGAGTTTCATATAAAAGTGGCTTGGCAGAAGTGAGAGATCAATTTTCTCCAAAAAAAGACGATGTTGTACAACACCTGATCTCTTTAATGGTCCTGGAAGTTATAACTGCTTCTGAATTGCTTTGAATTTAATGCTGTATTTTTAAACCTATATTCCACAGCAATTATGCAAGTGTTTCTTTCGTCCCTTTATTCCTTCATTGGGTGAGAATACTGCTGGCAAAGGTAGCTTATGTTGCCCATTCCTAATTGTCCTTGAGAAGGTGGTGATGAGACACTTTCTTGAACTGCTGCCATCCATGTGGCGTAGCTACAATGACAATGCTCCAAGTGACAGTGAATGAACTGCATCATAGTTCCAAATCAGAATAGTTATAGCTTGGAGGGAATTTGAGGGTGGTACTTTTCCCACTTGACTGCTGTCCATCATCTTTTAGGGTATGCCAAAGTGAAAAAATAAGGAGAGAAGGATGAGTTAGTAATTGAATTAGAATAGTCATGGTGATGCAGGCGAGTATTAGGAAGAAGAATATGAAATTGTGTAACATGGGTTTGAATCTCAAATATTCCAAAGATGTTTACAGATAATTAAGGTTTAAGCATACATGGCTGTTGTATTTCAGGATACCACTCGCTAATTTGCCAGAACAGTGTCCCACAAGAACTGCCCCACAAAACTGAGATGGTGACGGAGTAGCAGCGCTGCACTCAAACTCCTGAGCTTGCTCACTTCCGTCCGCTTTTCCTTCTTATTTAAATTTCTTTTTGCATTTGCTTTTTCTTTTTTTATGCCTTTTGTCTAAAATCTTTTGCTTTGATAAGATGTCGGTGACAGGCCCTGGCCGAGCATGTTCCGAGACCTGGTAATCAGAGGCTGTGAGCAGGCCCTGTCTGACCGTGTTCCAGGATCTGGTGATCGGAAGCTAAGAGTGGGTCCTGTCCGAGCATGTTCCAAGACCTGGTTGGAGCACTGGTAATTGTAGAATCGGAGGCAGTGGTGACAGCAGGAGGAGATCGGAGATGTTAGTGTCAGCGGCAGCAAGCACTCATCTCCATACAGAGACTCCAGAGTGTGGCTTGGCCCCGGCGCCTGCATGGAGATAAGACTTAAATACAACGTTAATATCTGAACACTTCTCATTCCTCACTCTCTCCGCAACTCCCTTGTCCGCTCCACACTCCCCACTAGCCCCACTACCCCCAGCACCTTTCCCTGCAACCGCAGAAGTGCTACATCTGCCCCTACACCTCCCCCTCTCACGTCCATCCAAGGAACCAAAAAAAACCTTCCACATCAGACAGACGTTCACTTGCACATCTGCTAATGTGGTCTACTGCATCCACTGCTCCCGATGTGGCCTCCTCTACATCGGCGAGACCAAGCGGAGGCTCAGAGACCGCTTTGTAGAGAACCTGCGCTTGGTTTGTTACAAACAACAACACCTCCCAGTCACAAACCACTTCAACTCTCCCTCCCACTCCCTGGATGACATGTCCATCCTGGGCCTCCTCCAGCGTCACAATGATGCCGCTTGGAAACTGGAGGAGCAGCACCTCATATTCCGCCTTGGGAGCCTACAACCCCCCCAGTGGTCTCAATGTGGACTTTACCAATTTCAAAATCTCCCATAAACCCCACCTCCTTGATGTGACACAACCTGTCCACCTTCTCTCCCACCTATCTGCTCCTCCAACCTCACTGACCAATCCCCACCTCTGCCTACCTGCACTCACCGATCGCCATTCCACCTACCTTCCCCAGCCCTACCTGTCCTCTCTCTCTTTATTTCTGAGCTCCCTTTCTCCTCCCCCATTTCTGAAGAAGTGTCCCAACCCGAGACATCAACTTTCCTGCTCCTCTGATGCTGCCTGGCCTGCTGTGTTCCTCCAGCTCCACACTGTGTTATCTCTTTCTCCAGCATCGGCAGTTCTCACTATCTCTCTCATTCCTTTTGGCTTGGTTTCGGCTTGGTTTCCTTTATGTCTGTGGGTTTTTTTTTAAAATTCTGGTTTTGTAATCAAGTGTGTCGCAAAGATGGCACCAGTTGGTGGAGGTAAGATGGTGCTGAAGAGTAGTGACTTTCATTCCAATGGCAGCGGTGTGGAGAAGGGACTCGTGCCTGACCACCAGGCCCATGGTCCATGATGGAGCAATTAACAAGAAGGACTGTAAAGTTGAACACTTTCTTCATTTCTTAATATTTCTGCCTTTATGTTATATGCTTTGCTTTTTTTTAGCTTTATGATGGTGCTAGATAGTGGTGATACTATACAACACTTTTCACAGTATTTTGTAACAAGATATGTGTAACAATTCAAGACAGCAATGAGTTTGTTTTCATGATGCTAGTTTGGGATAAATTTTTGTTAGAACATAAGAATCACTGCCCCAATATTCTTTAATCTTTTAAAGTGATGAAACAAGATAGTCTTTTCCACAGAGAGAACCAATGCTGCAAACTTGCTTTGGGAAATAATTGGACTCTGGTTCAGTCTCGGACAGTAGTCTTCAAACCTTTTCAGTGCGAGATCAGTTTTTGAATACAAGTGCAATCCAAGACCTATTCATCAGAAAATAAAGAATGAACAGTTTATTTTTAGTGCTGTATAAATCTAAAATCAAATATTGGGATACTCACCCAATCTGAGTGTGATGCCTATGCCTGCACATTATCCGCCAGTACGCGGGACTGGGACTGCTAGTCATGTACAGTTTGTCAAATGGGTGTGTGAGGAGAGTGCGATATAGGGATCTTATTCAGGAGAATGCTGTCCCACAGAGGTATGAGCTTTGACTTTAAAAACACAGATGTATGTTCCTGTGTTTACAAGTCCCAAAAAAATCAGTGTGCCTTGATCTGACTTTCACTATCATTTTAGAACATAGAGCATAGAACAGTACAGGCCCTTCGGCCCACGATGTTGTGCCAACCTGTTATCCTACTAAGATCAACCTATTCTGCATACCCTACATTTTACTATCCTCCATGTGCCTATCCAAGAGCCACTTAAAAGTCTCTAAAGTATCTGACTCCACTACAACCACCAGCAGTGCATTCCACACGCTCACCACTCTCTGTGTAAAGAACCTACCTTTGACATCTCCCCTATACCGTTCTCCAATCACCTTAAAATTATGGCCCCTCGTAATAGTCATTTCCGCCCTGGGAAAAAGTCTCTATCTACTCTATCTATGCCTCTCATCATCTTGTTTACCTTTATCAAGTCACCTCTCATCCTTCTTCACTCCAACGAAAAAAGCCCTAGCTCCCTCAACCCTTCCTCATCAGACCTGCCTTCCAGCCCAGGCAACGTCCTGGTAAATCTCCTCGGCACCCTCTCTAAAGCTTCCACATCTTTCCTGTAAAGAGGTGACCAGAACTGAACATAATATTCCAAGTGTGGTCTAACCAGAATTTTATAGAGCTGCAGCATAACCTCACAGCTCTTAAACTCAATTCCCGTCAATGAAAGGCAACACACCATATGCCTTCTTTACAACCCTATCAACCTGGGTAGCAACTTCGAGGGATCTATGGACATGGACCCCAAGATCCCCCTGTTCCTCCACACTGCCGAGAATCCTGCCATTAACCCTGTATTCTGCATTCAAATTCGACCTTCCTAAGTAAATCAGTTCACATTTTTCTGGGTTGAATTCCATCTGCCACTTCTTCGCCCAGCTTGATAATTTTGCGTGATAATTATCTCCATATCAACTCTCACTGCTTTGTAAATCAAACCATTGATGGAATTTGGTAGCCAATCCATCAATGTCCACTTGAAGGAATGGGTTTGAGACAAACACGATGATTTATTCCACCATTTCAATTTCCTGAAATCGCCCATTGAATTCTTGACCAATTCAGCAGGTCTGGCAGCATCTGTGGGAAAAAAGCAGAGTTAGCGTTTTGTGTTTGGTGACTCTTCATCAGAACTCTGTTGAATTCCTCTGTTAACTTCCTCAGATGTGTATGAATATTTTCTGGTGGAACTATTCTACTTTGTCTTGAATTTTTTATGGTGTTTCCTCCAGATTCAGTAACTGTTAAAGTATTTTATTTTTGCAGTTGGAAGGTTCATAGCTACAGTTTCAATTTGAATACATTCATAGTGCTGATCATTTGTGCAATGTCTCAGTTCTTTCTCTGCAGAATTCACGATGGTGACGATCTGCTTTTGAAGCCAGTGATTGCCTAGCTTTGCTAGGATATTGGAACACAGAAGCATTTCCCATAATTTTCTTTTCATCTGCATGGACCTATCAGATAAGGAGAAAACTACCTGCAGGTCTGCAGAGATTGGGCAGAAGATTGGGACTAGCTGAGCTCCTGTTGCAAAGTGTATATATTGACATGGGTTGAATAGTCTCCATATGTTTCAAGTTTTGCAATATTCTGGTTTCACACATACATTCCTAGTATATTTCTGATTCATTCATTATCATTGCCACATCAAAACTTATTCACTTACATACTGCAATGATGGCCCATCTGGATCAAACCGAAACACAATGTAACAAGTTGGCACAGCCTGTTTGGTGCATATGCATTTCTCTTGCCACACAGCTTCTGGTTGATGTGCATATGGCAAGGGAACATAGTCAGGTGGTGAAATTGACTGTCAGAAACTTCTGCGATTGACCAGTCAATCGAAATCCATACACGGGAGTTTACGAGTGTAGGACAATAGGTTGTTTTGCACTGGAGTCCCACACAAGATTTTTGTTTGCAAAGAAGATGTGGTTTCCAGTCCTCCTTATATTTGATAAATGAAAGTGTGTTGTTTATGAGGTTGGATGATAGATAAAGAGTAGAGCAAAATATACTGGACGGATGCAATTTTGGCGTAGAAACAGAGCATTGTATTGTCAATGTAAATTGTATATGTATATTTCTGAAGCTGATCTCGTGTCTGCAAGTTATATTACAAAGAGAACGAATACAGATGCTGAAAAGGTGGAAGCTTAAAACAGCCCTTGAGGGTTCTCCAGCTAAAGGATTTGAGGGAAATCACTGGTAATGTTCTAGAAATATAAAAGGATTGACAGAGTGTAACCACAACAAAATATGTTCATGGATAGCTCTGGAATAGAATGATGTGTTTAGCTGTATCTGTCAAGATATGGAGAGGCTAATCTCTGCAAGGAGGGTTAACAAACAAATCACAGAAAATTATAACTTTGTTTTGGACTATTCCACTATTAAGGAAAAAATGTAGAAACCCAACTGAAGATTCTTCAGGACAGAATTTACTTGCATTTGGAAAAGAATGGACTTATTAGGGATAATCAGGTCTTATCTCACAAATCTGGTTGAGGTTTTTGAGGAAGTGACAAAGATAATTGATGAAGGTAGGGCAGTCCTACGTGGACTTTACTAAACCATTTGACAAAGTCCCTCATGGTAGGCTGGTGCAGAAGATGAAGCCACATGGATGGGATCCATGGTGAGTTGGTAAATTGCCTACAAAATTGGCTTGGTCATTGATGACAGAGGGTAGTTATTGAGGGGTGTTTTTCTGAAGGTCTGTGACTAGTGATGTTCCACAATAAATTGTAATTGAAATAAATGATTTGGATGAAAATGTAGGTGATTAGTAAGTTTACAGACAAAATGAAAATTGGTGGAGTTATGAATGGTGAGGAAGGATATAGATCAGTTGGATAATTGGATAGAGAAATGGCAGGTGGAGTTTAATCCAGAGAAGTGTGATGTGATGCATTTTTGGAGGTCAAATGGAAGAGGAAAGTATGCAGTAAATGGCAGGACCTTTAGGAATACTGATATACAGAGGAATCTTGGGCTGCAAGTCTGTAGCTCCCTAAAGGTAACAACGCAAGCAGATAAGGTGGTAAAGAAGGCATGGGACATGCTTGCCTTCATCAGTTGGGGAACTGAACATAAAAGTTGGCAAATCATGTTGCAGCTGTATAAAACTTTAGTTAGGACATCTTTGGAGTATTGTATGCAGTTCTGGTCACCACACTACAGAAAGGATGTGGATGCTTTGGAGAAGATACAAAAGAAGTTTATCAGGATGTTACATGGATTTGAGCACATTACCTATAAGGAAACTTTAGAGAAGATGTTTTCACGAGAGTATCGCAGGCTGAGGAGCGACCTGATAGAAGTATATAAAATTAAGAGAGGCAAGAATAGGGTGGATAGTTGGAGTCCTTTTATTTTCCAAGGGTGGAAATGTCAAATACTAAGGGGTGTAGCTTTAAATTGAGAGGGGAAACGTTTAAGGGAGATGTGCAAGGCAAGCTTTTTTTTATGCAGAAGAATGCGCTGCTAGGGAAGGTAGTAGAAACAGGAAAGATGGCAACATTTAAGAGGCATTTACACAGACTTATGAGGAGGTAGGGACTAGAGGGATACGGACCATGTGCTGGCAAATGGGATTCATATAGAATGGCAACATGGTCAACACAGATATAGTAGGCCAAAGAGTCTATTCCTGTGCTGTAGTAGTCTATGTTCCCTGCTGTATGAAGTATTGGACTTAGATATGATAAGCAATAAGTTTACAGTCCTGGGGAGGAAAGAGAAGTGAGAGATTGGATAGTAACTTGCACTGGCACAGTCATCAGTGGCTTTGTTTTTAAGAGGGGCAATTGTTTTGAAAGAAAGGTGGATAGTGACAGTAAACTTGAAATTGAAGAAGAAAAGATTGATGTTCAATAGTTCAGGGGAGGAGGGAGCAGGAAATGAATGTCACCAACAAGGTAAGCTTGTGGAGTTGTAACTTGGAGGGGAGTATGACGTAGTAGAGAACAGTGGTGTTGAGATAATAGGGAGAAAATTTGAGTTCAGTTTAAATGCTTAGTTGATTAGAAGGATGGGACAATGATGGTTAAAATAATGGAGGAATCACAGGTGACGTACCATAGGTTGAATTTTATTTTGCGGGTGAGCGTTTCACCTCTCACCCCTGTGTAGAAGTCGGGGTGAGTTCAAACCTGGCAGGTTCAGCTCTGCCCTACAATGGCCATACCATTTCATGGATTGAGGTCAAACATTTGTCCCTTGTCACAGTTGAAAATCCTACTTCTGAAAGCTGCCATCATATTAAATGACCAGCGGATGTCTGCCCACAGCAGCTCTACTGGAGGCAATAGCCGCTGTTGGGCTGCAGCAGTCCCAGAGAAAAGTATGCTACAATAGAGACTGACCGGAAGGAAATCTATAGTCCACTGCTGTGCAAGAGTGATGGAGTGGAAAGGACAGTGAAAAGGAGAAATATGGGCAGGAGAAATATGTTGATGGAGGAGTGGGTGTAATAATGGGCACTAGGGGCCCGAAAGGTGACTCCTTATAGGGTCAACTGTCTAATAATCAGCTTGCCCATCTCACTGGTTGGGCTGGACACTTACCCTAAAATCTCAGCAGCACTGGGAAGAGGCTGTCAAACAGCCATTAGTTGGCCCTTAATGGCCTCATTTGGCTCATGGGTGAGCAGATCTTTCACAGCGTTCATAAAATAGTCCTGGATGAGCATGAGTCAGACAGGTAAGCACCAGGAATAACACTGCAGGCACAGTGAGAAATTTTACAATCTCTCCCCCGCCTGACAAATGGGCTCGTGTGGTCTGTAAAATTCACCTCCACGTCCATCATTGAATGCTACAGGGAAAAGGGTATTTGTCAGCTGACTTAGCGTGCTTTGAAGCCTGCATAACAATAGGAGAGTAGGAACAACGAAGAGCAGTGTCACGTTGAGGTCAGAAGCATTATGCATGATTGGAGAAAGCAAAAGGATACATTCAATTTGAAAAAGGGATTCTTAGCAATAATCCAACAGAAGAGTATATTGTCCTAATGACAGACTAGTCCAGAAAATCAAACTGAATCAAGAATCCACCAATCAAAAAACAGCTACCTAGTGAAAAATACAGACCTGGCAAATGGCTGGTGAGCTCTTGCATTTAACAGGCCCATCACCCAGGCATTCCCAGCTGAATTTCCTTAGTTCCAGAAAGGTATACATCATCAACTTTAATGGAAAAGCCATTATTCCCTGGTCAATAAATTTTATTCCACTGGAGGCAAATAATGTCCCAATGCAGTGGCACATCCTGGGAATACAGGCTGATGTTTCTTCCCAATTGCAAGATCAGCTAATTTAATTTGTCAATTAATTATTATTAATTAGCCAGCAAATACACCTCATACTATTCTATTCTCGAAGAAAATAAATAAAATTAGAAGGACAACAGCTGGCTGTGAAAGGAACTGATGACTGGAGCAGTAAAATTACAAATTTCATCATGTGGTTATATCCCAAGGCAAGAAAAAGGTTGCAGTATATTGACAATTACTTTGTAAGCCAACTAGGCAGAATTAACAAGGAAGCATTTAATCAAAGTAATTAAAGATGTCAAACAAATCATTGTTAAATTGGAGGAAACATTTCAACTGATAAGACCAGAAAATAAAAAAAAACACATCCCATAGAATCAATCCAATAACTAAAGAACCAAAGAATCTTTAGGTATTGCAGATTTGAAGTCAACTTCTATAATTAGAGCTACTGCTGATAGCTTTTACCAGAAGAAAAATAATCAGTTCGAGTTATCGGAAGGGTTTTCTTTTAATGTTTCAACGTCAATATCCAAGGTTTTAGAATTAAAAGAAGTGCTGGTTGATATTGTGTTATTGAAATCAGAGAGTTGCTGGCCTTAACAGAAACATGGCTGAAGCTCTGGACATGTCCCACAAGGGTTCAACTTATTTATAATGTCGCATAAAATCAAACTTTGTGAAATAAAGTGCATTACCATTGATCAGATAAAGTGTAACTTGGTCCAATTTGGTTGGTAATGAGAAAGGTCCCCTGAGTATTAGTTATTAGATCTGGCTTTTGCTACATGCAGCAATGATTAGGAAAAGGCCATTGGTAGTACAAGAATCAGATTAAATGTACAGGAATATAATGAGATGTACCTAATTACCTTTTATTGTATTACATATATAAAGATGAACAGATTTGGACAATGTGCAAAGATCCAATGACAACTGAACTGGAAATCACATAGTTGGGTACCTTTGTGATATTTCAGTTTTTTCACATCAACATGTTGGCAAAATTGGAGCACAGGAATTCAATGGATCCCCCCAGTGCAGACAGAGGTCATTTCCCATCAATTCTACAGTGACCCTCTGAAGAGCATCCCACCTTGTCCCTGGAGCCCCATATTTACCACATAGCCTGCACATTGCTGAGCAATTTAGCATGGCCAATCCATCCACCCTACACATCATGGGAGGAAACTAGAATACCCAGACTGACATGAGGAGAATGTGCAAGTGCCACATAGATAGTTGCCCAGTGCTGGAATTGAACTTGTGTCCCTCATACTCTGATGCAGCAGTGCTAACCATTGCGCCATCATGCTGCACTTGTAATGTGAGCCAAACATTGATTTGAATTCTAAATTGACAAACAATTTAGGTTCCAGCAAGTAAAGCCAGAAGACTGCAAACTTTCTGAGATAACAAGGCGTGGAGCTGGATGAACACAGCAGGCCAAGCAGCATCATAGGAGCAGGAAGATGCTGCTTGGCCTGCTGTGTTCATCCAGCTCCACACCTTGTTATCTCGGATTCTCCAGCATCTGCAGTACCTATAATCTCTGATGCAAACTTTCTGAATTTGTTTCAATTTCATTTGAAACTTCTTCACATGACTAACTCCTCATAATTTTTCAGGTTTCAACCATTATTTGATTTTTGTGAAAAATAGGGTGACAAAATAAGAGTAAAATCAGAATCTGTAAATATATACATCAGAAACACAGTGTTTAATTTATGAATAAACGGCTGTCTTTCAGCACATACTAATGTGACCCGACAAGATTTCTGAGTTCATCTTAAGATGTTTTAAAGACACAACAGCTACTTGAAGAAGCACAGTAGTTTCAATTTTTACAGCTCAGGTGAACAGAGTTTGTGTGAGACCAGAAGGAGGCAAATCCACAAGGGGTAGGGATATAGAGGTCATGCTATTGATAATGGCAGGGTCACATTTAAATAAATCATGCCAGAGTCTCATCCGATAACTGGCCAGATTGACTGACCACCTAGACAGTGGCGGTAATGCAAATTTGACTACTGCGACCGACAAACAACCCAACGGTTAATGGGTTTTTTGAAATAACAATAGACTAGAAAGGCTACTGCAGATGCTGGAGAATCCGAGATAACAAGCATGGGGCTGGATGAACACAGCAGGTCAAGCAGCATCATAGGAGCAGGAAAACTTTTTTGAAAGACGTTTCGGGCCTAAACCCTTCATCAGAAATGGGGGAGGGGAAGAGGGTTCTGAAATAAATAGGGAGAGAGGGGGAGGCGGATAGAGGATGGATAGAGGAGAGGATAGGTGGAGAGGAGGCAGACAAGTCGAAGAGGCGGGGATGGAGCCAGTAAAGGTGAGTGTAGGTAGGGGGGTAGG
This sequence comes from Ginglymostoma cirratum, assembly GCA_024137785.1. NCBI lineage: Eukaryota > Metazoa > Chordata > Chondrichthyes > Orectolobiformes > Ginglymostomatidae > Ginglymostoma > Ginglymostoma cirratum. Next base: position 10,744,091 of record JAHRHZ010000024.1, read on the forward strand.
GAGGAGATAGGTCAGTCCAGGGATT
>JAHRHZ010000024.1:10744515-10844138 GCA_024137785.1 Ginglymostoma cirratum
TCAAGTTTTCCTGCTCCTATGATGCTGCTTGACCTGCTGTGTTCATCCAGCCCCATGCTTGTTATTTTGGACAGGGGCAACTTTTTTATACAGTGTGCAGTTCATGTGTGGAATGAACGGCCAGAGAAAGTGACGGGTGCAGACACAGTTACATTGTTTAAAAGACATTCCGATAAGTTCATGAATAGGAACGGTTTGGAGGGATACAGGCCAAGTGTACGCAGGTGGGACTAGTTTAGTTAGGGAACATGATCATCATGGGATGATTGGACTGAAGGGTCTGTTTCCACGCTGTATGACTCAGTGACATAGAATGTTACAGCACAGTGAGACAAATCAGAGCTAATCCATGTACAAAAACTGAAAGAGTTAGCCACTTGGTCCCTTTTTTTTAAGAGCATTATTCTTCGGACACATAGCCAATTCTATTCCAGCACATTTTATGTAGTATTATGTAAGGTTTCTCTTCTAAGCTTCTAAGCAATGTCTTTCCAAAAAACAACTTATGTTCAAAACACAAAAACCAGGAAGCTTGTCTTGGTTTTCAACTGTCCTTAGTCAGATCAATAGACATTACTTTTGTTCAGGGGTCCTAGTACACTAAGTCAAGGACAGCCATCAATACCAGTCCAGAGACTTGGATACGGTCAGTTAGCCATCCAGGGTAGTCAGAGTTGGGATGTTGTCTTGACATGAGGGGTGCAGAGGCAAATGTCAGGTAGCACAAAATCTTCCTTAGTTCTTTCTGCTCTGCGCTGTTTACCTTCTGGAATAAGAAAGGGGCAAGTATTAAAGGAGATGAAAGTGCGTGGCACAGCTGTTAATTTTGGTGCAGATGGGGAAGTGTCCTGAGGGGGTGAATAGGAAGCATAGATGCCAATGCAAGGTTAATGCTTTTGGGGGTTGGAGTGGGTCACAGTGAGTGGGGGAAAGTGTTGCAGGTAATAGTGACAATAGGATGTAAGATGAGTGCAGTAGCAGAAATAGAGTTAGTATAAGGTATTGTAGAGAAGCTGGATGCACGTACACAAGCGGAGTGGGGAAGAACATTGATGACCAGTGTTCCGAATTCTTCCAGCAGGTGAGACTGTAACACTTTATGTGGCAAACTCATACCAGGCTGGCATGCTCCGGTGTTACAGCCTCTGCTGGTCCTGGGATACTATTGGGGAATACCACACAAAGCTGGGGAACAAATTGCCCTTGTCTGCCATGTCCAGGACCAATGTAAGGAAATGTACTGGACAGCTCTGTACTGACAATGCTTGCCTGGGTACACAGTTCCCTTCTAAAGATAACATCAGCTCCAGGGAAGCTGATCAATTTCAGGATACCCTGCAGTAACAAACTGTTCTGGGAATGGGAACTGATAAAATGGGGCTAGAATTGGATGAGAGAGATGCCATAGGGGCAGGTTAGGTGGATCATGAGGCACATTTGATAAGATACAACAAGAAAACCCGCCAGACTTGGCTGCAAAAAGCCTCCAAAACAGCTGAACACAGCTCGGATTTAGCCAAAAAAAAAAAGTCAGATTCAGCCTGATGATTCTAATCTCAGAAGTAATTTCAGAGTGTTTGAGACAATTTGATGCAACAATCTCATTATAGTACTTTTAAGTTTGACATTGAAGTTGCAGTAATAGGTGTCACCAGGGGTTAAATGAAGTATTTTCACCTTAACTATTTCATTCTAACTTGTGCCTGGCCCTTTTGGAGACAATGGAAGTTTTGGTGCAGATACAGTACGAACACAGGGAGTTCCAAGTATGTATCCTACTTTATACAAGTCTTGCTTGATGGACTATTGGGGGCAGTGAGGAGTTTTGCTTTGAAGGACAAAATCACTTTGTTGATAAAGGGTCAAGAAACAACCAACAAGGTGCACATATTTGTGCCTGAGGAGGTATTGTGTTATGCTCCTAGCTTTGGTCCATGAAATATTTAAATAACGTAACCGGGATCAAGGAAGATGGCAGAGATGGGCACTCACCTCCACCCTATTCCGAAAATCTCTTAGTATCACCCGATCACCACCACCTCCATTTCTTCCTCCTCTTCCTTTCCCTCCATTTTCTCAGCACACTCCTCCTCCTATAGCTCCAACCCTCACTGCTCTACAACACTCTGCATATCACATGGCTTTAGTTTTACTACTATTGATTTTCTCTGTTTGGGTTTTTCATGGGTGTTGTCACTTAAAAATGAAATGGGGATTTTTCTATTTCTAGATGGCCAATACTTACATTGTTTTCCAGTGCCAAAGATACTTGGACTGTCGTGAGATGAAAGTATCTTGGTACCTCACATGGAAACTGTCTCAGATGAGCACAAATCTTTACTTGTGGTTACAAACCTCCTGACCATTGATGAAATGAAGCTAAAATACATCTGGTTGATTTGCTGGTACATAAGCTACGTGTGATGCCAGTCAATATCACAACTCCTCGAGGAATTGAACCAGAGAAATAAGAGAGACTCTTTTGAAAACTAACATAGTTTTGAATACAGTTCACCACCCTGATCACTGAATGTGCCCCAAGTGTAAAGCCTTGATAGCAGAGTGGACCAGACATTGTTTGTGATACCTGGAGATGCAGGTATTATCATTAAAATTGAACCTAATGCCCTGAAGAATTGATCAGCACTGGTGGGTGAAAAAAGCACTTGCTTCAATGGGCAGTGACAGTGCCATTGTGCTAAAGAATACCTCATAAACCTCAATTTTTTAAAAAAAAAGTGTGTGCCATGCTTAGGCAGTCTCCTCATCTGCCTTAAAAAGAAGTGAAATTGACATTTCCAGTATGGGAGCCGGAGGATCAAGTTCACCCAAAAGTTCATTTATACCTGCTTCAGTGTCAAGCTGATCAAACTGAAATGAAATAAAATGGATCAGGATTCAAACTTTGTTTTCGAGGGAGTAGTGCACCCGCAATGATACTTTCAGATTCTAGCCTTCTTGTAGTTGGTAGAACTGTCACAAATGGTAAGCAAAACCATCAGCAAGGAAGAATTCAGTGGATTAACTCACAAAGTCAAAAATAGATTCCATAATAGCGCTCTTGTCTCAGAATCAGAAGATTGTGTATTCAATTCCCACGCACATACTTGAGTACATAACATTGACAGATGATCCCATGTCATATTACGGGAGTATTGTATGTTGGACGGCTATCGTTCAGATAAAATCCTTTGAGAGAGAAGCAGGATTTGTCCTGGTCAAAAATTATCCTTCAACTAATGTCACTGAAAATGTTATCTGTTCTTTAACATGTTTCACGATCTCAGGATGTTTCAAATTTCTTTGCAGTCAATGAGCTATGCTTAGAATGCTATATGAGGTGAAACTCCACAACCAATTTATGTACAGTAATTTTCCACAAATAATAGAGGCACATGACCCATTACATCGTTTTTCAATGATATTGACACGACTTATTCCTCAGCTGCACTTCATGTGCAGCCAATAGATCGTTTACAAGGGCAGAGGTTGGATTGCTATCTCATTCAAAAAGATGAATTAATAATCCAGACTGATATATATAATTCTCTCTGGGAGCTCAGCACTTAATTTGTCAGAGGAAAGATGGCTGAAATTTGACCAGTTTCTTTTTATATATCCATAATTACTAATTGTAAAACCACTTCCTAAAAGCTATTGATTTAATTTTGTGAATAGGCAATTCATGTAAAAGGTGGTTTTAGTCAGACGACAAATGGAGCTGGTGTTGATAACTGACAGATATCTGAACTGCAGTTATATCTTGCGTCCTAAAATATATTTGGCTAATAGAGTCAAATTTGGAGATACATTTTTGATTTTCTTTTGTTGAACTTCAAAATATGTCAAGAGTATAACACAAAATAGTGCGTTTACAGTTCAAAAGACTTACTTAAGAATACAACAAAAAGGCAAGGGATTCCATAGGGATTATTTTAAAAAGTCATGGAGAGTCACTTTAATGCTTCAGTTGTAGTGAATCTTAGCAATCATGGAATATTGTGATGCTTTGTGCATTATACCTGAGATAGGAAAAAAAATGACCTCACTCAGAGAGTGTGCAGTGCAATTCACAATGATGCCAGATTTAATTTGAGTTTTAAATTCAAAGCGTAAGTTGCATAATTTGATTTATGAGCCTTTGAGTAAAGACGATTGAAAAGAGGTTTAAAATGTTAAAAGAAGGACAGGTACAGAGCATTTCTCTTCCTTCTGGTAAGTGAGTCAACAGCAAGGGTCATAACTCACCATGAAGTTAGACTCTTCAGGGACAAAGCCTTAAAGCACCTCTTTGTCCTTATAAAAAGCTGTAGAAATCTAACATTGTCTCCACAGAACATTGTGGATACTGGTATAATTCAGACATCAAGACTCAGGCTGACTTATTTCAGTTAAATGAAGGCATCAAAAGATTTGGAATTAAAATGAGAAAATTGAGTTAGCCATAGATCAGCTATAATTCAGTTGAACAGTAGAGGAGGTCAGAGTCATTGGCCCACATCTCTTCCTGTTGTTTCTATTCTGTTACAATCCCAATACAAAACCATAACCTTTAGAAAGATATTTAAATGCTATTGACTAACTGGACCAACAGAATAAATAATATTTCATGTTTTAAGATGTTCACTGCAATAAACAATACTAAAAGTAATATTGTCTGAAGATTATTCACGAGAAAACCTCATCTTAACCATAGAAAACATTCCCCATTTTACTTTCAAAACAATTGACAACTCCCCTCCACAATTCTACTTTATTCTGTCCCTTGAGCAGGCATTGAATTTTCCAGGATCCAGTCCAAAACTATTCTCTACTTCTGACAGTTTGCCTCTTTTTCCCTCTTCTAGCCAAATGATTTCTAGTTCCCAACCTGACTTTCTCAGTGGGGGTTACCTTGGGAGATATCTCCCTCCAGCAAATTATCCAGCTCATTAAAATCTTTATCCAGCTCATTAAAATCTCAGTCTATTCAAAGCTCATCCTCTCAGTCAGGATTCTGGGCAGTTCATACAATTTCCTTCACTATTCCATTTTATTTCGACAAGTTTGAAAATATAACAAGCTTAAAATATTCATATTCGTGACAGGTCCAATAGTAGTATAAGTAGAGAGCTATATTATTTACTATTATGGCTTCCTCTCTGCTGAGACTTAAAGAGGTCCTGTAAACTTTTCCATTACTTTGGCTGTTATTTTTTAATAAGCCTGCTGTGTGGCGTGTAGCTTAAACTCAGTCTGACGACATTTAATTTCATACATGCTAGAATATGCGAAACCTCAAGGGGATGTGTATCATATCAAATACAATGAAAAGAAACACTGTTCGACCCTTAAGTTCACCAGATACTTGATGCATAAATGTGTGCCCCATGTCGGGGGTTTTCTTATGTGAGTAGTGGCCTTTGAACAGAGACAGGAAAAATAAGGATGTTAAAATCTTTCTGAGTCAGACATTAATTTGTTTACTGCTCAGGTTCCCTTTTCAGTTGGAAGTATTGCTATGTGAAACAGCCAAGCCATGCTTCCAGCTGGACTGAGAACCATTCCAGTTTTCAGGAATGCTGGAAAAGCCGGAAAAGCCAGATTCCACTGATATGCTTTCTAAGAGACAACATACCCAGGCTATTTTGAATCCAGAATTCTTGTTCCTTATCATGCACTGCTCCAGTGAACCTCACATGGCAACTTCACTGGAACAGCTTCACAATTTAGGAGGGGGGCAAGCGGTCTACAATTTTCCAAATAAGGGCAGGGTGTATACTGAATAAAAATGAACTCTCTCCTTTTACTTAAAACAAAAAATTACTGAAGAAATAGAAGACACATGACATCATATTGAAGGCACACAAGTAATTGCTCTATTTTCAACTTCTGTGATTAGGCCAGGATTGATCATGGTGTTTGGCAAGCCTTGTACTACAATTGATTACATGCTCAAGCACCCTCAGTTAATTGAGACCAGCACTTCCTCAGCTGTCATCACAAGGCTGTACAAGATTCTAAAATGTGCAAGCATTTTTCTGACAGATTTATGTAACCAGTTTCTCATCACTGCAGTTGAGCAGACAAAATCTCTTTCAAGCTCACTAAGTGCATAATACTCCTTTTACAGCTCAACTATACATATAAATATCTTTCAATCTTTAATTAACTGTATTCTATTTTCTATTCACCAATTATTGGTACTTTGTTACTGCAAATAGTCCAAAGCTCGGAAGTTTCATTCTTCATGCATAAAATACGCTGGTTCTAAATCTGCAAGAGTATGAACCATCAGAATATTACCTGGCATCTGTGCAATGATGACCAACACTGGGAAATTGTGGCTGTGTTGTATCGCCTTTTGGTGCAGCAGTTTAGAGTGTTAATTTGCTGCAAAAAACAATGTTGCCGTGCCCTTGATGTTTCCAAATAAAGCTGTCGAAAATTGTGACCATGATATGAACAAAATGTCATAAAGGATACAAGTTACTTAAATTACTTCACTCCTCACAGAGCACATTGCTTACTCCATTATCAACTGAAACTATAAATTGGTTAGCCCCTGAAAATGCGTGTCGGGAATGTGATAAAGACAACTTCATACTGGCTGCTAATTATAAACATTCCGGTATGCAGTCACCACTTTGCATGCTGCTAGTGAACAATGCATCAGTCGGCTGTCTGTTGTCGTAAGTAACCTTTCTTAGAGATAACCTTCACCCCTTAAAGGGGAAGTGCATCATTTTGGGAAAAGGGGAAGAATGATCATTAAAGAGAGTGTGTTGCATCATGTCTCACAGTTAGTATGCAGTAACCTTTATACCTCCAGGTCACATATAATGATGATATTATGAACATAGCCGATGCTTCTGATGCATTGCACATCCTCACAGCTTGTTCTATGTTGTGTTGATTCGTGATCGGTAGATTGTCTCGTGCAAATTGTCTTGATCTTTTAATGTCCATATGATCATGCCATAATTGTGTCAGGATATTTCGACTGAATATTTTTGATATTAATACCTTTTGAAATTGACTCTGCTTGAGATATCAATTTTTTAACCATATGGCCAAAAGGTTCTGTGGTCTCTTGCATTGTTTCTGGCCATCCACTGGATGGTTGGCTGCCAAAACAGAAATCTCTCTCGGGTTCTGAATATTTTTTCTGTACAAATCACATTACGTCAATGTTGTGCACATCTTTAAATTCCACATCAACTTTATCCACTTAGATATGCAGCTATACAAATGCTTGAGTGGGTACTCTGTTCAAACCCTTGAGGTTTTTCCATCTTTGTAGTAAATCTTGTAATCATACTTTGATTAGCATTATTTGGAGTTGAGACAAAATGCGATTGAACGGCTTCTGCTAAGTCACTTCTAGCATCTTGTGATCAATCTTAACAATAAAGGATTTACCAAATAGGTACGTATGGAATCTTGTGGTACCAAACACTAATGCCATTTTTTGAATAATTTACTAAAACTGGTCTCAAATTTTTAGAAGTGATTTCAATTGGTCAACCTTACATTAGATATACTTCAACACCCTTTTATGAAGCATCTACATTAAACACAGTGTCTTTCTAGGGGTCACAATATTATAAGCATGCATCAACTGAAGGTAATTATTTGAAAGTTTTAAAAACATTGCTGATATTCATGCCAAAGAATGGTATACTTTTCATAACACATTCTTGCAGTAATTATGCTTTCTCAGAAAAATTCAGGTGATATAATTCTACAAGTTAAATTGCCCCATACACCTCTGTGAATTTTTTTTGTATTGTGGACTATGCATTGATCGTACATCCTTACATTACTTCGGATCTGGTTCTATTCCAACGTCAGCTGTATCTTGACATACTTACAAATTCTGCAATCTACAAAGAGAGGAAGCATTCCCGCTTACAAACACCCTCCAGGTCACTGATGTGGAGATATAATTGCCATTTCTTTGCTGTTGTTGAGTCAAAATCTTGAAATTCTTGTCCTATCAGCTTATTTGGCCATACTTGGATCAAATGGATTGCAGCAATCCAAGAAGCCAACTCACCATTACCTTTTGAAAAGCAATTAAGGATGGAAAAATTTCTGGTCTTAACTATGATGGCCATTTTTAATTATTGTTGACAGAGTATCAGGGACATACTGTCAAATTGTCTCAGAAAAGTCACCTGATGTTTTTCAGCTGTCCTCTTCCAATCTCCAGCAGAAAATGAATAGTAAAATTTGATTCAGAGATAGTAGGAACTGCAGATGCTGAAGAATCTGAGATAACAAGGTGTAGAGATGGATGAGCACAGCAGGCCAAGCAGCATCATAGACCCTTCTTCTGGGCCCGAAACATCAGCTTTCCTGCTCCTCTGATGCTGCTTCACCTGCTGTGTTCATCCAGCTCTACACCTTGTTATCTCTGGTAAAATTTGATGCTCCTTTTTCAGTAGTGTTTGGAATCCTCTGCAAATTGTTTCATCCCAGCGACCTAATAGAGGACATTAAGTCAAACATTGGTCTCAAAACCTTCACGCATCGTCCTTCATAGGCTCCTGCAGATAAATGAAGTAACAATCTACCCCTTATGGATCTTTGGGTCAATGTTTTTCCAGCTCAGGGTTCGATTTCTCTTACCAAGGTAATGACTTGAGATAGACCTAAGTCTTACCTTGGGGACATTTCAGCTTAAGACCCCACTAATGCCAACTCAGAGCCTCTTTGGAATCTGAAACTATGTGGGAAAATTTCTCAGCTATTGTTTGAAGGGAAAAATCCTAGTTCTCAGAATCTTTAAGTCAGTATCAGTGAGATACAAAAGTCACCGAGGCAATTCAACAAGTTCTTAAAAACGTATATCTGAGACCGCTGAGGGCAGGGATAATACAGCTTTTGCTCATTTACCACACAACACTTCATGACAACCTTTGTAAATAAAGCAGTTACTCAGAGTTGAGATGAAACAGCATTGCTCAGCTCATTGGTTGAAAGAACAGGATTGATTAGGAAGCTGATGTGTGTGTGTGACTGTGCAAACATATGTGTCAAGGGATTGGAACTGTGTAATTTAAGGTGCAAAATGATATTTGATGCACTTCCATTCTCAATTAAATAAAGTGGCAGGAAAGAATTGTCTGCTGACTAGGAGTAATTTCTTCTTTCTCAACATTATCCAGATGTTACTTTAAGTTATCTATGCCAAAAACAATTCTTGCTTACTAGCAACAGTTAACCCAGCAAAATAGATGTCTTTGGTTGAGCTTGGAGGGTAACCCAATCAAAATTTGAAATGGGATTCTGACTTGCTTCAAACCTGACCATTTGCATCTTTCACAAATGTGGGAGTGGAGCAAACAATCAAACAGCTGCTTAGAAACTAGTTGATCATTTATTTGTCTTGCGATTTTATCATTAACTAATGTTAACTAGATCTTGCTCGTCTTGGGAAGGTTGGAGGCAATGGGGGTTGGATCTACTGATATGCACATTTATAGCATGGCTTGTGGGCCAAGAGAAGCGGATGCATTTCCTTCAGGCTCATTAATTTTAGTGATGTGGGTAACCGTCCAGCTGATTAGCCTACAACATCCGGAACTTGTCAACATTCTTAATTGAGTAATAATATAGCTGGCCTGTAGGCATCAAATTAGGAGGCTACCTATGCTAAAATTCCTGAGGCTATTTCCGTAAGAAATCTGGATCATTATGTGTGGTACTGATCACAGTTTCCGTAAAGCAAAAAATATTTTTAGTTGTCTTGAATATAATATAACAGAAGTCATGGATGTTTTACTGCAGCATATTTCAGACTCGTCTGTGAGCCGCCATTTCTTCACTGCTCTACAATTTGAAAATTTAAAGTAATTACACATTGTCAATCCTAAAAATTTTCAGTTGAAGAAGCTGTAGTGATTGTAACGAGGTGGACATTATAGAATATGAGTTCCCTGATTGGGCGTGTTAACTTTCTCCAATCAGGGAGCTCTGACTGACAGATATAAACAGGAGTTTCCCTTTATTCGCTTCTTTTTTCATTCATTCACGGGATGAGGGTATCGCTGGCTAGGCAGCATTTGTTGCCCATCCCTAATTGTCCAGAGGGCAGTTAAGAGTCAACCACATTGCTGTGTGTCTGGAGTCACATGTAGGCCAGACCAGGTAACGATGGCAGTTTGTTAGAAGTTCTGTTCACTCTGAGACCCAAATCAGTATCAAGTACTACGCACGAGTAAATAGCGGGTGACTTGGTGATGGGATACTGATATCTGCGGAGTTATCTCAGAAATAATACAGGAAAGTATTACTGCCATGTATAAACACCATAAAATTATGGCAAGATCATCGACTCTGACTGACTAATCACAGCAACAGATAATTTTAATTCATAGTACATCTCTAGATTTTGCTAGGAAAAAGTCAGCTGCGCTGATGTTTCTCAGGCCTAATTCAGTCAGGTTGTTTTTAAACCTGCAACTTACGTGAATGGAGAAGTGTAGAAGATTAAACTGGGAATAACTTCGAGCCCAATTACACAGTACTGCCCTTTGATTGGTCTAATTTAACCAAGGGGTTTCAGGAGACATGAGTGATCCTTCTCATGGGGAGGTGAGGCCCTCACAAATACCTAAAAATTAGAGGTTAATATGATCAGACGGATCTTGACTAGATTTTAACAGGTGGCCATGTATTCAGCACCTGATTCTGGCCTCACTAAAGACATCTGACACAGTGTGTCACTGTATAGGAAGGGTTGAAGGGCTACAACTGTTGATGATATTTGACAGCATTTGAATGAGTCCCATGAACATTCCTGTGCCGTGGATGGCACAATCAAAACTTGCTTTCTGTACTTACAAGCAGCTTGTTTTCTGTGCCTGCTTTTCTGTGCTGGCTGTTTGTTACACCGTATAAGGGAGAGAGTTTTGCTCTGAGTTTTTGGACTTCACCTCGGACTGGGACCATGAACAGTGCCAGGAACAAACCTAAATCTCCAGACCAGCCTTCAATCGAGGGGTCTCCAACGTGCAGGAGGGTGTGAGGCTTATTGCTTTCTTTTCCGTCCTTTTTGTCTCTTTTTATTACTTAATAGATGGTCATATTTCAGTGTTTTTTCTCTTTTTTTCTCCATTTTTATTATTAATTAATAAATGTTCATATTTAAGCAAATTGCTGTTGTTGAGTCTTCGCTTAACAACATTTAACCGGATCCAGAAGGACTGCTTGGATACATCCTGTGATCCAAGACAGTCACCATGCTAAGAAGATGACCAGTAAAATAGTTTAATTTATTATTCCAGGATGCGAAAAAACTGCCTTGAGATTGACTATTTCCTGTGGCTTGTTGGTTCTCAATTCAAGTCTCAGTCCGGCATATAAACACTACAATCTATTCTGAAACTTCAGTGCAATGCTGAGAAACTGCATCAGTGTTAGAGATGTTACCTTTTTGAGAAAAGATTAAACTCAGACCCCTTTGTCTGTTCAGGTGGATGCGAAGGATCCTGTTGCACAACTTCAAAGAAGAGCAAGGGAGTTTATCCTTGTGTGTGGTGGCCATGAGAAGTTCTATATAAATGCAAGTCCTTCTTTCTTTAGCTTTGCTACTGGAGATTATTCCTGTGGGTTCTCACTGTTTGCCTGCAACTATGCAATGTTCCCCTCTCACCTGTTGCCCTTAGCAGGTTTCAGCAATGAGTCAGTTGGATGAAAATCAACAGTTAAAACTAAGATTCATAGGATCTAATCTGAACAAGAATACACCCATGTCCCCCGTAGGATCTAATCTGAACAGGAGTACACCCATGTCCCCCATAGGATCTAATCTGAACTAGAGTACACCCATGTCCCCCATGCTTGTCTCTTTCCCTGCCCTCAAGCTCAATTGTTTTCACTAGAGAAACGAAAGCAGAAAATGCAAGTTGGGTATTTAGTGATGTTGAGTGTGAAACACAATATCAATTTGATTCTGTCTTCTGCTAGCAGTCCTCCATTTCTCTTACATCCTAAAACCCTCTACACAGTTATGTTTCGTTTGTATCTTTTTGACATTTCCCTCAGCAGAGCGGGCCCATTTTTCCTTTACACATCTTCATTCATGTCCACTTTGCATACCTACCTCTCTCCATCTTTATGATTTTTTTTGCACTGGAAACCCTCCCAATCTAATCCACATATTCCTCTTCTTTGATGTTGCACAAGCCTTTTTGGCTATTATTCAGCCCTCAATCAACATTATGAAAATTATTACTTGGTCGCGATCACCTGGTTGTTTGCAAGAGGGGGCTGCACACAAATCGGTTGTCATATCTCCTACATTATAATCATAACTATATTTCAACTGTATTGACTGTAAAACACTATATGATATCTTGATGTCATGATAGGTGCTATATAGAATCAAACCGTTCTTTTCCTACCTCTGTCTTCCCAACTGCTTCCTTTAACCCTGTGATCTTTGCCCATGCTTTTGTTTAATTGGCTTAGTGTTCGTTTTTGGTTGATGCATTGCTGTGAAATTCCTGTGAATGTCCTTCCACACTAACAAATTTACATAAATTCTATAGATTCCCTTGTTGCTGCCTTTAATTTTGTTATCGTATTCATGCCAAGTGTTCTGTCCATTTACCAAGTTATTACTTTGGTGAGCTGGAAATTCAAAACCTCTTCAGTTGCATCTTCCCAAAAATATGTACAGAGTGTTATTTCATGAATGCATTTATGTTCCTTGCACAAATAAAGGAGAAAAATAATTGATCATGCAGACAGAAAAGGAGAAGTAAAATGATTGTTCATATTCAGCTTGTGCTGGGGCTACCAATTATAGTTCTTGCTACAGTATAATTATGTTGTTTATTTTTGAAGTGATTTTAAGCCTTTTAAAATTCCTATAATTATCTTAATCACAAACACACATACAAGCTATTAGACTGCATGATAATCCTAAAGCTTTTGTTTGGAATTCCCTGCAAGTTTGAGCAAAATGGGTAAGAAAAAATTGAGAAAGAGGGTGAAAAAAGAAATTCAAATTCTGCTTTTACACAATAACTTGCATAATATCACAGTATGCTGCTGTCATTTCATTAAGTACCATAATCAACCGTGATCCCACTGCCCACACACAAGCACTTTTTACAAGGGATCAACACATACTGATGTGAAGCAGAATGCTAAGTTGATTTTTTTTTCCCCCTGCTTAATTTACGGATATTTCAATGACTGTGCAGGTACTACTTCCTGGTTGAGATTAGTTGACGCAAGCAATCAAGATCAAATTTGTGCACATCCAGCCCACATAACACCGTGGGATGTAATGGCGAAACATTTCATGTGCGCATTGAAAATATAGTAGATGTGCAGAGAAAATAGTGGATGGTCTGCTCTAGTGGTAAGGTCACTTGAAATCCTGAACCCAGACTAATATTCTAGCAATAAAAAAAAAGTGCGGGAGGAACTCAGCAGGTCTGGCAGCATCTGTGGGGAGAGAAGCAAAGTTAATGTTTCAAGTCCAATATGATTTTTCAGATGAAGAGTCACATTGACCTTGAAACTTAACTGTTTCTCTGTTCACAGACGCTGCCAAATGTATTGAATTTCAACAGAACTTTATTTTGGATTTCCAACATTCATGGTATTTTAGTTTTATTACAATGCTGTGGGACATGAGTTCAAGTTTCACCATGGTAGATGGTCAAACTTGAATTCAATTCAAATCTGGAATTGAAAATAACTCACCGAATAGCAACATGTTGTCACTGCGAATTGTCATTAAAATCCATTTAGTTTACTACTGTCTTTTAGGGAGGGAAATCTGCTATATGCATGTTTCCAAACACAGAGCAATGTGGTTGACTCTGAACTGCCATCTGGATAATTAGAGATGGGCAATAAATGCTGGCCTAGCTAGTGATGCCCACATTTCATGAACTAATTTTATAAGTTTACGATTTACTCCGCCTAATGCATAAAGGCCAGCTTCACCTTGTGTGATACATATATGAAGTGCAACACTAACAGGTCATTGTGATTCTGAATCATGAAAAAAGAACATTAAATGAGGTCAGGTATTCTCAAACAAAAGCAGAAATTGCTGGAAAAACTCAGCAGGTCTGGCAGCATCTGTGGAGAGAAGGAGTTAACATTTCAGGCCCAAAGACTGAACTTGAACCCATTCCCGTTCGGCAGAAGAGTCACTGCACCCGAAACGTTAACTCTGCTTTCCTTCCACAGATGCTGCCAGACCTGTTGAGTTTTTGCAGCAATTTCTGTTTTGTTTCTGATTTCCGGTATTGGCAGTTCTTTGGTTTTTCTCAGGTGTTCTCAATTTTATTCATAGGCTTGGGTACACAGCATTAAACTAGTTCTAATTTGTTGCTAATTATCTCTAACTAGTGCCTACCATAAGGCTTATTGATATGACAGCATTACAAAATCTCACACTGATGGAGTTGGGGCTGTTATGAGACTGGGATTGAAGAACACCGTTGAAATAGCATTTTATATCTGCTCCATGTTACATCTAAACTAATAGTGTTTGGTTACTGACAGTAAATGCCAGCAATGGATAAGTTTCTAAGCGTAAGATTTCCTTGTCTTGATAAGCAAAACATAAAGCACCAATTTATTTTTTTGAAGCAAAGAAAACAGCATTGAAAATGTCACACTGAGGCAATAACAGAATCAACTGTAATGTCACCCTGACAACAGAAGATCCCTTTCCCTGCTTGTTATTTAATCTGAGCCTATCTTAAACCTCCCTTACATGCTAATTGTGCCCCATTAAAATAAGCTTTAGTGGTATCAGAACATAATGCTGACAAGCAGCTTATAATTAAAAACCCACTGTAAGCCATATTTAATTTCTCAATAAGTAGAGAAGCCGTAAAACTTTTCAAGGACATGTTTTCTTTTCTAAACTCAATTTGAAGCTCCAAAATTAGCAATAAGAATAATTTCCATAAGCAGGTTCTATTCTTTAGCAATAAACTAAGTGTGATTCCAGCTTCTTTATGTTGGGAAGAGGGTGAAATAAACAGTTTTTTTGGAACTATCTGCCAAATATCCATCCTTCTAATTACTGTGTTCGATGGTTGGTTAGGTAAGGTGGGTATTTTCTGCTGTATCTGTCCTACAGGAAGTACATTATTAAGCTGGAGAAGGTTCAGAAGAGATTTACCAGGATGTTGCTGGGTAGAGAAGGTTTGAGCTATGAAGAAAGGCTGGATAGGCTGGGACTTCTTCCACTGGAACGTAGGAGGTTGAGATACAACCTTATAGAAGTTTATAAAATAATGAGTGGTATCGATCTAGATAATAGTAGTTGTCTTTTCCCTGGGTTGGGGTTTTCAAGGTTGGTGGCACATTTTTAAGGTGAGAGGACAGAGGCTTAAAAAAGACACGAGAGGCTAATTTTTTACACAGAGGGTGGTTCACGTGGAATGAACTTCCTGAGGAAGTGGTGGATGTGGCTAGAATTACGACGTTTGGATAAGTACATGAATAGGAAAGGTTTGGAAGGATATGGGCCAGGAACAGGCAAGTCAAATTAGTTTAGTTTGAAATTATGCTCGACATGACTGGTTGGACTGAAGGGTCTGTTTCCATGTTGTATGATTCTATGACTATTCCAGATGGGGCTGGTATGTGTGATAATATAGGTGACAATTAGCATTGCAGTAGTGTATTTTGTTCTGTCTCTGAGACTGATCACACCAGCAGTTAAATTCCAATCCCTTGAAAATCACAAGAATTGCTAAATAATTCAAATACACTGTAGAAAAATGCAAGGTACTTGATTATGTGTTTATATGTTATTAATGGGCTCATCAGTTTTCCAATCTGATACTTGTGAGGATTATTCAAAGATTATATTGAAATTGTTTTTTTTATTCCTAGTTGTAGCTTCTTCACACTCTTTCAATTTTCAATGCAACATCTTGGATAATCTTCCACATACAATTTTACTGACAGAATTATACCAAGAAGTTGTAGTTTCAAGATTGTTTATAGGTAGAATTATCAAGAAGAATATTTGATTTGGGCTGAATTTAGCTCTTCAGAGGTGGTGTATTGCAGTTCTGTAAATCTAACAACGTACAGAAATAAATTCTACTTTGTTCATTCAAATTAGCAGAACAATGGATAGAACTTTCTGATCGCTTGAATATTGTAGGCAATGACAAGAAATGTGTGAAAATACAGAAAAAAAGGAAAAAAAAACTCACATTGAGAAAATTATTTCCAAATTTGATCTATTAAGGTTCATATGGCATGTACATAATACTACTAATGAGGATGGCAAGGTGGTTTAGTGGTTAGCACTGCTGTCTCCTAGCACCAGGGATGTGGGCTCAATTCCAGCCTTGGGTGACTTGTGTGGAGTTTGCATATTCTCCTTCTTTCTGCCTGGGGGGTGCTCTGCTTTCCTCCAACTGTCCAAAGATGTGCAGATTAGGTGGATAGGACATGATAAGTTGACCATAGTGTCTAGGGATGTGCAGGTTATGTAGGCTACCCATGGAAAATGTGGAGTTATGGGGTTAGGATGGGAGGGCTGGGTCTGGGTGGGATGCTCTGTAGAGGGTTTGTGCAGGCTCTTGAGCCTTTGTCAATGCAATTCAATATTGGCAAACCACCAGCTTCACCGCATCATCATGCGAGTTTCAGGACCAACACCCTCCTGTCATTGATCACATACCAAGTTTGAATTACCACTTCCCAGAACAAAGTGCTCAAGTAACTTTCTCCTCCCTGATACGGCATAATGTCGGCAGCTCAAACTGCAACTTTTCAACTGTGATCCAGTTTTGCTTGAATTGTAAACACTTGCTACAGATATATTCACTGTAGATCACCTTGATGTCCAGCACTTGCCACATGCTGCAGCTGCAACACATTACCCAACATGCCATTGCTAGCATATTTTATTGAAGTTATAAATTAAATCACTCTTGTATCTCTGCTGTTTACATGCCCCCAAACTAAAGGGTCTAAACTCACTCAGGTAAGGAGGATCCAGTTTCAGCTAATTCTTAATTAGGCTGATCTTTTAATGTGCCCCTTGAGAGTAAACTTCCTCAAATCTCACCACGAAGGAATTTTAAAGTTTAGATTTTGTTTGTTTACCAAATACAAATTGCGGTTTTAACTTATGCTAAAATTAAAGAATTAGAAACTTTATTTCTCAGCAAATGCATACAGTCAGTCTAAGGGACTCAGTACAGAGACAAGAGCTACCCCTTCAAACAAGGCTCATGTTACCTTTATGGAAGTTGCCGACTTATGCAGAACAGAGATACAATGTTGCTTGCTTCCACCAGGGCCACTGTAGAATTAGTTGTCGGTCTCCTTAATATGATATTTCAATGCCTTGACCACTCAAGCAGAGCCTTGTAGTATAGCCCAGAAAGGGTGGGACACATTATTGTAGTATGTTGTGGCCTTCACAACTGAAGCCATGAAAGCTGAGGAATTTGGGGATTGATTGCAAATTTTTGAGGACAAAGATGAGCATAATGATCTGGATATTGACAGCAAAGCATAGTATGATAAAGGCATGGAGCTTTGACTGAGAGAAGCTACAGCGAACCTGATTGAAATCAGCTTGCAGGAAGACTGAGCTGCGGTTGGCTTTCAGTTGATTATACGGCAAGTAACCCCTTCTTAATGAAAAGTATAAGTGGTTAGGACTATTCTCACTGCAGTTTAGAAGAATGAGGGGGATCTCATTGGAAACCTATTAAAGAGAAACAAGCCCATACAGGAAAAATGCAGGAAAAATCTTCCAATAGCCAAAGACGCCAAAACCAGAGGGCACAGTTTCAGAATATTGGGGTAGGCTTTTTTAATACTGAGATGCAGATTTTTTCGATGCAGAGAGTGGTGAGCCTGTGGAATTCTCGCCCACAGAAAGCAGTCGAGGCCAGAACATTGAATGCTTTCAAGAAGGAGTAAGATATCGTTCTCAGGGCTAAAAGGGTCAAAGGCTATGGGGAGAAATTGGGAACAGACTATTAATTTGGATGCACAGCTACGATCATTTTGAATGCCAGACCAGACTTGAAGGGCCAAGTGGCTTACTCCTGCTCCGATTTTTTATTTTCCTCTGTGAAGCTGGTGGACTTTTTCTTTTGATAACAAGGTGTAGAGCTGGATGAACATAGCAGGCCGAGCAGCATCAGAGGAGCAGGAAAGCTGACGTTTCAGGCCTAGACCCTTCTTCAGAAAATTTTCAGAAGAAGGGTCTAAGCCCAAAACGTGAGCCTTCCTGCTCCTCTGGTGCTGCTTGGCCTGCAATTTTCATCCAGCTCTACACCTTGTTATCTCAGATTCTCCAGCATCTGCAGTTCCTACTATCTCTGACTTTTTCCTTTGTTGCCCTTGACTTTTTCTTTTGTTAATAAACTTTTCCACATCTATATGATTTACGCTGGATATCTTTGTCTGGTCCTACTTTCAAGTATCAATATATGGTCTACTGACCAGTAGGGGAAAAGAAGTAGCTCTCAGTGGGCACTAACATTAAACTAAAATGAAGAACTGCAGATGTTAGAAGTCAGAAATAAAAATAGAAATTGCTGGAGAAACTCAAGAAGGCTGGCAGCATCCAAGGTTTCATTCAACTTATAATATTTAAATGTTGTGAGTGAAAATTCTCATTGATACCAACTTGAAGGGATTCTGAGACACATCCTTTTCACTCTTCAATCACTCTTTGGCCTTCAATGTTACAGAGTTCACATAGACTAGAAATGTTTGAGCATCCTGTAGGACAATGTTTTACCTGAGAGAGGTAGCATTTTAGGCAACTTTTTCACCAAGACTGCTGCACAATATGGGAAAAAAAAAACAGAAGTTGCTGGAAAAGCTCAGCAGGTCTGGCAGCATCTGTGAAGAGAAATCAGAGTTAACTTTTCGGGTCTGGTGACTCTTCCTCAGATCCCAGACCCAAAACGTTAACTCTGATTTCTCTTCACAGATGCTGCAAAACCCATTGACTTTTCTGGCAATTTCTGTTTTTGTTTCCGATTTACAGCGTCCGCAGTTCTTTCGGTTTTTGTTTAGTATTGCACAATATGGAGACTGAAGATGTAAACTCCTCCCTGTAAATCTTGGAGGTCTGGGAGGAGTGTGCAGCAAGTCAGCATCACTCTGAAACATCCTGGGAAGAATATGCATCCAATCAGCATCATTGTGAAGTGGATTGGAAGGAATGTGCAGCAAGTCAGCTTCCTTGTGAATCTTACTGGGGAAAGAAAAGGGCAGCAATGGTGAAAGATTTTAACCGGTAGCATACAGTCCCTTCCACCTCTTTCTATCTGTCTGATTTCAAAGGAAAATGAATAGGTGAATGTAAATATTTCTTTGTGCCTCTATTGTTTGGTAAATTGGTTTCAGTCATGACATGACATTACACCTATAAAATATTCAATATCCAAATTAATTGATTTAAAAAATTGCTGGGCAGACAATGAGTTGCAGCTGTAGTATGTGTGAGTTATTGAATACTGGTGCTATCTATGGCATCTACATCAGCAACAAGTGTTGGCTGCTAAATGTATTCTGGTTTGGAGTTGATGAGCTAGAGTTCGAGCTGCAAACACTGTGACATATCAGGAAGAGGAGAAGTACCTGGACGCTATGTTCCAGGAGACAGTCACATCCCTTAGATTACGTGTATCAAATATGTCCATGGTCAGGGACAGATGGAAGTGACTATGAGTGAGACAAGTATTGGGATCAAGAATTTGCCTTTGGAGGAGACTCAGCCAGCACCTCCATCCAAAATGTAAGAAGTTCTTGATCTCAGTGTGGATGAGAGCACAGACTGCAAAGAGGGAAAGAGATCTGACCAAAGCATGGCCCAGAGTACCATTCAAATGGAGCGAGAAAAGAGAAATACAGGATAAGAGGGGTTAATATAGTAAGGGAAATAGTTACTGTTCTTGGCAGCAAGCACAGAGAATCTTGAAAGTTGTGTTGCCGAGCTGGAGTGAAGGTTCAGGACGTGTCTTTGCGGTAGAAGAACTTGAAGGAGAATAATCCATTTTCCTGTTCTGTGCAGATACCAACAACATAGGTAGATGGAGGAAAGACATTCTGCTGAGGAATTAGGAGCAGCTTGGAGATAAATCAGAAGCAGAACCCCAAAGGGAATGCTCTCAAGATTACTATTCGAGCCACTTGTGAATTGGGAAAGTTAGTGGCGATATCTTGGGAACAGTCCATATCACAGCAGAGGAGGTATTGGACATATTAGAATGTATGAATGTGGATAAAACTCCTTGTCCTGACCAGATATATCCAAGAATCCTGCAAGAGCCTAGAGAAGAAATTGTGGGGGCCCTGGGTGTTATATTTGCATCATCATTAGCCACAGATGAAGTCCCAGAAAACTGGAGAGTAGCGAATGTTGTGCCTTTATTCAAGTAGGGCAGCAAAGAAAAATCTGGGAACTATAGACCAGTAAACTTGCGGTAGGTAAGTTACTTGAGAAGATTCTAAATGATACGATATAAATGCTTTTGGAAAGACAGGGTTTGATTAGGAGCAGTCAATATGGTGTTATGCGTGGGAGATCATGCCTCAAAATTTGTTCGAGTTCTTTGATGAAGTGACCAGAAAGGATGATGACGGCAGGGTGTTGGATGTAGTCTATATGGATTTCTGTAAGACCTTTGGTAAGATTCCACGTGGTAGGCTGTTCTGGAAAATTAGGACGCATGGAATCCAGGGAGAGCTGGCAAATTGGATACACAATTGGCCTGGACGGCAGAAAGCAGAGAGTAATAGTGGAATAGTGTTCTAAGGAAGGGTCACCAGACCCAAGACGTTAACTCTGTTTTCCCCTTCACACATGCTGCCAGAACTGCTGAGCTTTTCCAGCAACTTTGTTTTTGTTCCTGATTTACAGCATCCGCAATTCTTTCATTTTTTTTTAGTAATAGTGGAAGGATGATTGTCGGACTGGAGGCCTGTGATTAGTGGTGTGCCTCAGGGGTCGGTGCTGGGTCCATTGTTGTTTGTTACCTATATCAATGATCTGGATGAGAATATACAAGGCATGATTAATAAGTTTGCAGATGATACTAAAATAGGCGGTATCATGGACAGTGAGGAGCGTTATCAGAAATTGCAGTGGATCTTGATCAGCTGGGGAAGGGGGACGAGAAATGGCAAATGGAGGTTAACATGGATAAGTGTGAAATGTTGCAATTTGGAAAGTCAAATCAAGGTAGGAGTTTCATGGTGAATGGTAGGACCTTAGGGAGTGTAATGGAACACAGGGATCTTGGAGTTCAGGTGCACGGTTCTCTGAAAGTGAAGTCACAGGTAGACAGAGCAGTGAAGAAGGCCTTTGGCACACTGGCCTTCATCAGTCAGGGCATTAAGTATAGAAGTTGGGGAGTTATGTTGCAGTTGTACAGGATATTGGTGAGGCCACACTTGGAGTATTGTGTTCAGATTTGGCCACCTTGCTGTTATAGGAAGGATGTTGTCAAACTGGAAAGAGTGCAGAAGAAATTTACAAGAATGTAGCCAGGATTCAAGGCACTGAGTTATAGGAAGAAGATGGGCAAGCTAGGACTTTTTTCTTTAGAGCATAGGAGACTTAGGGTGGGATCTTACAGAAGGGTATAGGAGCATGAGAGGCATGGATTGGACGAATGCATTCAGTCTTTTTGCTACCTTTGGTAAATCGAGGACTAGAGAGCATCAGTTTAGGATAAGAGGGAAAAGAATAAATGGGAACCTGAGGGGCAACTTTTTTACAGAGAAGGTGGTACACATGTGGAATGAGCTGCCAGCGAAAGTGGTTGTGGCGGGTACATTAACAAGATTTAAAAGCCATTCGGATAAATACATGGATAGGAAAATTTTAGAAGGATATGGGCCAAGTGAAGGGAAATGGTGTTAATGTGGATGGGCATTTTGGAAGGCATGGACCAGTTGGGCCAAAGGGCCTGTCTCCGTGCTGTAGGACTTTCTGACCCCAATTTGGCATAGGGTAAATAAGATTTGAGAGGTAATTGTGTGGCTTAAGAATTGGTCTGCCAGGAATGAGTTCCAATTCACAGGGAAAGAGATAGTTGTTCCAATGCGACAGGCTTCATTTGAACCAGGCTGGGACTAATACGTGGAAAATTGTATAACTAGGGCTAGGTAAGGCTTTTAAATAATAACGGGGAGGGAGAATGGTTCCGTTGAAGGGAAGTTTGAAAAATTATAAGTAAGTTAGAGAACACAGGTCCAGAGTAGTGAAGATGTGAACAATAATCTACATCAAGAGGGTACATTAAATATAAGACGAAGAATGTAAAAGAAATTAGAACCTGAATAATAGCAAAAAGTGAAAGTTTAACTTTTTTTTCATCTGAATGCACGAAGTATCTCTAAGAAGAGACGAGTAGACAACACAGCTATAGATAAATGAATATGATTTGATAGCTATTAACATTGTTACAGGGTAATGAAGATTGAGAACTCAATACTCAAGGATTTTTGATATTCCAGAAGATTAAACAAAAAGGGAAAGGAGGTAGGGGAGCTTTGTCAACACAAGATGGTATCAGTGCAGTGGTGAGCAATGAAATGATGAATAGATTCATGATCTGAAATCAACTTGCATTGAAATAAGGAATAGTGAGGCAGAAACGTCACAAGTGAGAGTTGGTGTCAGGCCACAGAAGAGTGACCTTATTGTAGCACAAGATACAGATCAGGAAATAATCGAGTTAGTAAGTAGGGCACTAGAATTATCGTGGGTAATTTTAGCCGACATATTGACTGGACAAATTAATGGGCAAGGATAACATAGAAGATAACTTTGCACAAATTTGTTCTTAGAGCAATATGTGGCACACCTAAGATAACAAGGTGTAGAGCTGGATGAACACAGCAGGACAAGCAGCATCAGGGGAGCAGGAAGGCTGTTATTTCGGGCCTAGACCCTTCTTCTTATCTCAGATTCTCCAGCATCTGCAGTTCTTATATCTGTGTGACACACCTACACAGGAACATGCTATTTTAGATCTAGTAGAGCATAACAAGGTTGGATTAATAAGACATTTCACAGTTAAGGATCTTCTTTGCAGAGGTACTGGGTTTGATCAGTAAAACTGCTGATGTTTTAGGTGGTTCAGATCACCACCAGATCCCTGGTTCTGACACTAGACTTAATTTAGGAACGTGGAGTCAGGAAGGCAGTGGACAGGTGTTTCAGGGCAAAGGAACTCTGTGTTTACTAAATGCAAAGGTGAGTATATAAATAAAAGGCAAATGTATAGGGAAATAATACAAAGGTGAATATATTACAAGTGATTAAAAAAAAGGCAAATACAAAACAATGAAACACTATCAGTTTTGAACTTAACACAGGCTAATTACTATTAGAAACAAAACACCAGTTTTAAATACAGACACTTTAATCAGACTTCTTGACTTTATGGTGTCCTGCACTGTCACCAACCCACCTTCTCCTCCCTGCTGGTTAGGTTGGATACTTTGGGTCTTGAGGAAATAGCTCAACACAGGGGATAAACACATTTTGAGTTACAGCTGGCCATTCCCGCTTGCCATAGCTGGTGCTTTGCTGGAGACTTTGAACAGTGTAGGCCTTCAGTCTGGGTTGAGCTGATATGGTAAGATGTGCTGTGGATGTATTGGGTGAGTACATTGGCTTTCTTACTTTTTGGTGGGTTTTACATGGGGGTTTTCACCTTGAGATGTGTCTAAGGCCTCGTGGTGTTGATCAGGTTAGTGGTTCTCAGAGGTCATTGGTTGCTTGGTCTGCAGGTCGTGGTCGGTCGCTGGTGGTTAGAGATGGCTGTAGGAGTCTCTCGGTGCAGTGGCTGTCCGGACACCTTCTCCTGTTGGTAGCTGCGGAGAATAGCACTTGAGGCAGATCCTTCTCCTTTCTTCTCTCCTTCTCTTTTTCTTTCAATCTTTTTATTCTTTTTCTCAGATCGGGGACTGCAATTATACTAAATTGTATGTCTCTTATCTCTGTGCCAAATCGGTGTTTCCCAATTGTGTTACTGTTGCCCCCTTTTGAGGTGAATTAGCTCCCCGATAGTTTAGCTGTAAATGTATTTTGATTAGATGGAATGCCTGGTATTTCTGTAAATGAATATTAATGGTAGTTGGGTGTCTTGTTACCTGTAAAGACTCCATGATATCTGGGTTAAGTTAAAACAACTTTAACATAGGCCTGGTTCATTGGTCTTTTAGAGCAGAGGTGTGAATTGGATTTTCTAACTGAACAATGGTTCCAGGCAGCTGTCCCTGTGATTGTGATTTCTGATGAAGGGTCTAGGCCCGAAACGTCAAGCTTTCCTGCTCCTATGATGCTGCTTGGCCTACTGTGTTCATCCAGCCCCACACCGTGTTACCCGTGGTTGTATATTTCGCCAGAGCATAGCCCAGCTGCCTTTTTATTTATTTTCAAAGTTCTGTTAAAAGGCCAGGGTTTTGGTCCGGTATTTAAAATGATAGGGATTTTTGCTCAATCCTACATCTTGTGGCTAGCGATCACAACGTGATAGAATTTCAAATTCAGTTTGAGGGAGAGCGACACAGTTCTCAAACCTCAACTCTCATCTTAAATAAGGTCCATTCTAGATGTTTCAGGAAAGACTTAGTTCAAGCAGGCTTGGAAAATAGACTAAGGGGAAGGTCAGGAAATGGGCAGTGGCAAATTTTTAAATATATATTTCATAACTCACAGCAAAATTTGATTGTTGTCAAAACAAAGAACACAATAAGGAATAAGGAAGATTAGTTACCTGTTGTTAACAAAAAATGGCCAAGGAGAGCACCCGATTAAAAACCTAGGGCACACAATGCAGCAAAAACTAATAATCGGGCAGAGCATTGGGATTTTTCTCAGAACAAGAAACAAAGCTCATAAAGAGGGAGATAATTAATTTTGCAAATAGCTTGGCAAGAAATATAAAAACAAACTAGGGCTTCTATAAGACAATTAAAAGAAAGAGTAGCTAAAATGAGTGTGGGACCTTTGGAGGATGTGACTGGGAATTGATAAAGAGGATCAAGGAAATGACCACTTAAATTTAAACCAAAATATTACATCTGGCTTCATGGTGGAGAACATTGCGTATGTCCAAAAGATATCAGTAATCATGGTGTTAATGAGAGAAAATGATTTGGAATAGCCTCTATCATGAGGGACAAAGTATGACAAGTTGATGGGACTGAATGCAAATAATTATTCAGGACCTGAGGACCTGTACCCAAGGATTTTAATCAAGTGTCTGCAGATGGAGTGGAGAAATATTTCAGAGTTCACTGGATTTCAGGAGGCTTTCAATGAATTGGAAGGCTGCCAATGTGATGCCCATCTTCAAGAAGAGAGAGAGAGATAGAAAGCAGGAAACTTTCTGCTTTCCTAACTGATCAGTTAGCATAGCATTTGTCATTGAGAATGTAGTAGTGCCCAATATTAAGGAAGAAATATCAAGACATTTAGAAAACCTTAACAGAATCAGACAGATTCAAAGTGACTGTGTGAAAGGCACATCGTGTTTGACAAATTTTCTAGAGCTTTTTGAGTATATAACAAGAAGAGTTATTAAGGTGGAATCACTAGATACCACGTACTTTGATTTTCCGAAGGCATTCAGTAAGATGCTATATAAAAGGTTATTGCAAAAGAACACACAGAAGACAGAGTCAAGATTAATGGATCTTCTTCAGATTGGAAATATGTGATCAGTGGAATGTGACAAGAATCTGTCACAGAGCTCAATTATTTGGTACCTATATTAATGAATTGAGGGAGGGGGAAAGAGAGTAATATGTCCCAATTTGCTGATGATACAAAAATAGGTAGAGGGTATGTTGTAATGAGGATGTGAAGAATCTGCAAGGGGATGTGAATAGGTTCAGTAGGTGGGCAAAAACTTGGCAGATGGAGTTTAATGTAAGAGAGTGAGAGGTCATGTTCTTTGTTAAGAAGAATCAAACGGCAGCCTATTGTTCAAGTGGAGAGGGTCTCCAAAAAAGTGCCACGCAGGGTGATCTGGATGTTCTTGTGCATGAAACACAAAAATGTTAGCATCCAGGTATTGTGAGGATTTAAAAAGGCAAATGGGGCTTTGAACTGTAATGCTACGAGGTTGGATTTAAAAATTACAAAGTCGTGTTATAACTGCACAGGATGTGGATGAAACTGAACTTCCAGTATTGTATACAGTTTTGGTCACTGAATTTAAGAACAGATCCATTGCCATTGGAGACATTTCAAAAGAAATTCACAAGGCCGATCCCTGGAATGAAAGGATTAAGTTACCAAGAACTGCTAAAAAGTCAGGCTTTTATTCATGAGCCTGTAGAAGAATGATCTTCTTGAAAGATTTTCTCAGGGGATTTGACTAGTCAAGGAATCTCAAAATTAGGTTACAAAGTTAGGAGGGCACATTTAACATTCAGGTGAGAAGGAATTTCTTCCTCGAGGGAATAGTAAATATTTGAATTCTCTACTTATGAAATTTGTGCAAGCTAGATCACTGAAAGTATTTGAAGAGGAGGTAGGTAGATTTTTGAAATATTGGGCAGTTGAGGGCTGTGAGGAGTGGACATGAAAGAGGACTTCAAGCCTGGAGTGGATCAGCCATGATCTCATAGAACAGTGAGGCAGTCTTGAGGGGCTGAATGGCCTAGCTGTGTTCCTATGTCTTATGTTTAGGCCTTTAGTGGCAACATGCTCCCTTGAAAAGCTTACAGAAAGAATGAATATTTGCCTTCATAGATGCATAGAATGGTTATTGATTCTGTACTTTTCCTCACAATGTAGGTATAGGTGTGCAGGCTAGGCACCGACCCAATGCCTGCACATTGTTTTTAGTCTGTGTTGTCTACATTAAAGTGCAACATTTTGGCTGCAGTCATCAACATCATGGTTCAATTGTCCGTGTAGTCTGATGCTAGCTGCAGTCAAGGTGTTGGTTGCTTCTGAGGAATGTGCAGTGCTTGCCCTTTATAATTTCTCTAATCCTAGGGATGTCTTAAGAGGCTGTTCATCTCTCAGTTTGAGATACATAGCCATTTTTGACATTTTGGAGCTGTTATTTTAACAGTACATGGGTTGGCATGGATGGGTAATGGAACTTTTGGCGGGGCGAGAGAGCTGCAGAGGCTGTTTTCCATTTAGTGGGTGTCTCCTGCAGGAAGCTTCCTCACTGAGCTGCTAACGTTTCTTAGTTTAGTCATATTATCATCTAGTCACCAAGTTAAATTTTTACAAATGTATTAATTCATAGCCTCCATTCAGTTCAACACTACAAGGAAGTTGACAGTATTATAGCCAAGTCAGAATGGATAAAGACAATCATATTTTTAGCTAAATGTTTCTCTTCAACCTCATGCAAATTTAGGAAAAATTGTTGGTTGGCTGTTCACATACAACTAGCTGTCATATTTATTATAAAGTGACTATTATGATTGGCTAATGTGATGCTGTAGCTTCAGAGAACTTGTTCATGATTGTCCAACCTTTAATTCTTTATATTTTTATATTTTCCTCACATTTCCACTGCTGTAGAATGACCAACCTTTCACAGAGGTCACCATGTTAGCAGCATGATGTTAAGAGAAATTTACATTTGTAATTGTCCAACAATGTTATCAGAAACACTCTAACCAAAATAATTTGTGGGGCTGGATGAACACAGCAGGCCAAGCAGCATCATAGGAGCAGGAAAGCTTTCACACATTTCAGCCCCACACCTTGTTATCTCGGATTCTGCAGCATCTGCAGTACCTTTTATCTCTGAACCAAAATAATTTGATGTGTTTTACAGCATCCCTATAAGGGTTGCTGTAGGGCTTGTTGGACACATTTCAGGAATGCTACTGCATTTTGGAAGATTTTGTATCAGATAAAGTCCCATGAAAATTTTCTTGATCATAAATGTACTGCAGCTATTATCATAGCATGGAACAATGCTCACTGCTTTAATTTTATATAAACTGTTAAAATATTTGAAATATTTAACCTTGGACCAACTGCTGTGTATGCTTGGTGATAGAATCTGCAGTGTGTTTGCCAGTAACCATACTTTATCTTCAATTCAGGCAGAATTGTGTGATTTATTTAAGGCTTGCAGCTGCTGGCAGTATCCAACACAATAAACATCCCAACAAGATATCCGTTTCTAAAATGGATGTTCCATATCACCGAGACCCAGTGTGCAATGAGCAATGAATGCATTACAATAATAAAGCAATTGGCATTGGATTAGAGAAAGCCACTGCAGGCAATAAACACACTTACCAGACAGCAAGACATCAGCACCTGTGTCCCATTAATCATTCCAAACTGTCTCTTCTGCTCTGTGGCTCAATGACAGGTTAAGATCTGTGTGATTCATCATGGGTAACATGACAGAAGTGGATTAAACCATCGCTCTTCCCTATGTAATATCAAGAATACCTCAAGTAAAGTAAATATTCTCTTTCTAATTTTCAACATTAACACATGCTTAGCAGGCATTTCTTAACACTGAACAAAAACCAGAAAACCATTGTGCGACATACATCAAATACTACTTTTCATTCATCAGCTGCAAATTGTAAATCACCAGATTTCCATCTGTTATTGAATGGGCACCAATTCATAAATGAAATGTCATCATGGATTGACAATATGTTTTGACTGTTGAACTAAACATTCATAAGTCATAAGTTTTACAGGTCTTATTATGTATTAGTACAGTCCCTACCTCAAGGACAGAAAGTCTACTTTCAAAATACCACCTGCCCTATAGGTATGCTGTAACATTGCAAACAGGTTTATTAGAAATAGTGATTGAGCCATAGTGGGAGTTAAACCAAATGAAAATCAGTACTTGGTCTGGGAAATCTCTGATTTTAGAATGCTCACCCTCCTTTCAAAACTCTTGATGGTCTTTCATTTTCCTTTCTCTTTAAACTCATCCAGTCCTCCAAGATTTCAGTATCCCTCTAATTCTGGCCTTTTGCACTTCTCCAATTTTCAACTTGCCACAATTAGCAGTAATTCTTTCAGGTGCATTCTCTGCATGAGAAAATATTTTCTCATATCATGTTTGCTTCTTCACAAATTACATTAAGTATATACTTTCTCATTCTTGGTCCCTTCGTGGATGGAATTTTTGCCCTATTTAATCTGTCCAGTCGAATCATAATTTTGAATATTTCAATTAGACCTCCTGTCAGCTGTTCTCCAACTTTTCCGATCTCTCCTTATATCTGAAATTAATCTTCTCTGCAAACATTTTTATAAGCCTCTTCTGCACTCTCTCCAATGACTTGATGTCATGTGTTTCAAGGTGGATGGACTAACTGACCATTTCACAGTGCTACAGGTACCCATTCAATCGATGGGTGCAAAAACCAACACATTGGTACTAGAAACAGTTTTATAAGTTAGAGAGGAACTTGTAGTGGAAGGGGAAAGACCCAGTTGTCACGGTCCATGTAGGTATCAATGACATAGCCAGGATAAGGAAAGATTTTCTGTATAGTTAGTATGAGGAGCTAATAATGAATTCATCTCTATCTAAGTCATATACAAATTGACATTGGGCAATTAAGACTAGGTAAATTAATATTAGGGTGACATGGTGGCTCAGTACCTAACACTGCTGTCTGACAGTGCCAGGGACCTGGGTTCCCTTCCAGCCTTGGGTGACTGTGTAGAGTTTGTACATACTCCCTGTGCTTTCATAGGTTTCTGTTGGAAAAACCATGAACAGACTATCTAAAACAAAGGGAACTATTCCAAAGGATGTCTGTTTGTGTGTATAGGTGCAAAAGGTGTTCTGATATCGCAGAAACTTTAAGAGATTTTATTTTAACCAGCTAGGGATCAATATCCTGGCAAACCATCTCACTGGAGTTGTACAAAGGGGTTTAAATTAATTCATAGGGTGTGAGGATTCAATTGAAAAAAAAGTCTTTTAGAAAATCTACTGGTGCAGTGGTGAATGAAGATCAAAGTATGACAGAAAGGGGCAGTAAATACTAGCAGAGATGTGTAGCACAAATTAGAAATAATAAGTAATCATGGTACGAGTTCAAAGCTTAACAATCAATCTGAAGGTGCAGTGTATCTGTAACAAGATAGATGAGTTGATAGCAAAAATAGAAATAAATGGGTATGACAGCTACTCTGGAGACATAGGTACAGGGTGATAATGACTGGGACTCGATCACTCGATATTCAAGGATATTCAATGTTCTGTAAACATAGGCAGAAAGGCAATGGAATTTAGATAATGTTGTTAATAAAGGAAAGTGTCAGTATGGTGGGGAGTAATGATATAGGCTCAGTAGATCATGGTGTGGAATCAATTGGGTAGAAAGAAGGAATTACAAGGGAAAGAAGTCGTGGGTGGGAATCGTCCATAGGCTCCAAAGAGGTGCCTCACTGTGGGACGAAGAATAAATCAGGAAATAAAGGAGATGTGTAAGAAGGGCATTACAAAAATTGTCATGGGTGATTTTAAACTGCATATTGACTGGACATATCAGGTGGGCAAAGTGACACGGAAGATGAATCTGCAGAGTGCATTGGGAATTGCTTCTTTTAGCAGTATGTTGAACATCCTATCCAAGTACAGGATATTTTAAATCTGGTCATGTTTAGTGAGGAAGGATTAGTAAAAATATCTTCAGTTGAAGAATCTTCTGGGGAGGTAGCAATCGCAACATTGTAGAATTTCAAATCTTGCCCTTTGAACTTTATTTTGTTTCATTTGAGCATGGTTCCTTAACAGTGTTCTGTCTGAATTTCTTTCTGGCTGTGTGGATCTCAGAGGTCCATGTGTGGCAATGACTTCTGGAATCGGAAGTCAATACAGCTTTGGCATGCTAATGCCATGGCAATGTCAGGTGTGTGGAACCTTGGAGTGCCTAAGAGAGAATGTTGCTTCTACGGTCTGCCATGTTCAATAATGGGTGAGTTGGATGCAGAGTGTCAGGAGGATGTTAAAGACAAAAAGTGGTGAATGGGTGGCATCGGTTGACACAAATTAAGATTAAGGTGGTATGTGGCTATTAGGTGTCATAGACTCATGAGTAGGTGGTCATTGGTTGGCATGGAGGGTAATGTGGGGTTGTTGATAGTGGGTGTGAGACATGAGTTGGCATGGTGGTGGTTGGGGAAGGAAGTGAAGACTGAAAGGATGCAAAGGTAGTGACTAGGCATCATAATATTGAACAAGTGGCTGGTTCCCAGAGAACTGAGTGAAATTTTTTAACAATTCTGCTTTGACACATGGCAGCATCTGTGGTTGCCTGCAAACTGCACCTGGGGAATGCAACATCTGAATCTATTTCACAAACAGCCCGCAGAATGAAAATTGTTTCAATCAGGCCAGTTCCTCCTGATGCTGATGCACCCAGTTGGTAAATTTCCTGACTCAAGCTATCTGCCTCTAAGATGAAAATCCAGCCTTTGGTCTTTTTATGTGGTCAATATACTTGTCTTCAGTAAATGAGATTTACAGTATCTTTATGTTAACTCTCAGTTTTACTTATACTTTAGCATATGGGACCAGTTAACCTTTCAGCTAATTATCATCACATCAGCCTGCTCTCAATTATCAGCAAAGTGATAAAAGAGGTTGTTGATAAGATTGCTCTTATACATCAATAGCTTGTTCACTGAGGCTCAGCTTGGTTTCTGGCAGGTTTTATGAGTTGCATTGATTTTGTTTTGGAGCGATTCTTGCCATGAGTCCATGTATTACCAAATACACCTTATTAACTATCTACCTACTCCATCGCTAAGGTATCCCCTAACTCTGATTCTCTTCCCATGATACCTCACTGCATTCCTGGAACAACTCATCACTGCCAGCATATCCACCACTGACCTTTGTGCTCGTGCCATTTTTAAGATGCCCCCGTGTATCCGGATAAATGTTAGCTTTGTCACTCATTGGTAGCATAACGGCATTGCAGCTGCAGAGCCATTCTGGCCATGGCATGACCCTCCTACACACATACAGCCTTATTCTCTCACCTAATGCTTTGCTTAACCACTATGCCAGCCACTTTTACTTCTCCTTGGATACATTTCATTTAAGCATCTTTTCTGTGTCTCCACCACTCTTTCTCTGCTGTCCACTGGTCATCTGTTCATGGTTCAGTAAGGGAGCTGTACCACAATGGCCTAGTGGCCTTATCACTGGACTGGTAATCCAGAGACCAAAGTAACATTCTGGGAACCCAGGTTCAAATCCCACCACGGCAGATGGAGAAATTTGAATTCAAAAAATGAAATCTGGAATTAAGAGTCTAATGATTACCATGAATTCATTGCCAATTGTCAAAAAAACCCGTCTGGTTCACTAATGACTTTTAGGGAAGGAAACTGCCATCCTTACCTGATCTGGCCTACATGTGACTCTAGACCACAGTAATATGGTTGACTCTGGGCAATTAGGGATGGGCAACAAATGCTGCCTAGCCAGCGACACCCATACCCCATGCATGAGTAAAAAAACATACATCACATGCACAAGCATTCAGACAAATCCAAAACATGAGCTCTCATTGACAACCAACAACAGAGAACAGAAAGGAAATGAATACAGTCTGCTGTCGCAAATCAGATGAACTAAATTTGACAATCAATGATGGTCTTCTGAACCCATCTACCGCCAAATCAATGTCTTTACCCTTCTTCTCAGATGACTGTTCTCATTCCCTCCCTCCTCAGAAACTCTCACATATTGTTGTTGTTTGCTACAATGGTGCAGAGTACCAGAATGATGTGGTATACTCCGAATGGAGCATACTAGATAGATCAACCCCACACCTCTTCAAGCTGTGGAACTGGACCTTCAGCAATCCTGTTGTTTACTCTACCACTGCTGAGATGACAACATGCGAACCAACTTGGTGAATGTGCCACACTGACTGAGTGAACAACACATTGTATTAAAATTTAGTGCCTCCTGTTCTCCAGCAACTCTTTCCCAACCCAGACCCCCATCCATCACCTCCCACGAGATTTATTAGAGTCCATTGCCATACATACATGACATATGATGCAGAGGTGTCTTCATCATCATTGGCGGTCCCTCGTAGACAAGGATGACTCTCTTCAACTCCCAAAATGAGTCCACAGGTGGTTGTACATGCCAATGTGGCTACGGCAGGCTCTGTTTAACTTGGGGGAGGTAGTGGTCAGGGGAATGGGTGGGCGGAGCATTGGTGTGACAGCATACTCCTTTTGCTGTTTCCACTGGCTTCCATTTTTTTTCTTGACGGCAAGTCTGGAGTTGCTCGACGCCTTCCAGATGCTCCTCCTCCACTTCAGATCATCTTGGGTCTGTGGTTGTACCCCTTAACACACAGCAGACATGGAAGTTCCCCAAATAATAGGGCGCTTTTGTCCAGTACTCACTTCTTTTTACTGCTTCTAACTTGTTTATCAGTGAGATCACAATGTTAATTTGGTACAATCCACCTTTGGCCAACATTTGACACATCGGTATGTGCACTCTGCATGTATTGCAAATTAAATGTCGCTGGATTTGGTGAACCCATGATTCATGTATTTTCCCCTTAAATGTCTCAACATGCAGCAGACTTGGATCCTCTGCTTTTGCCCCATTGAAGTAATGCTGGCTCCCAACCATTTTGCAGTGGTATTACGCAGTAAATGATGATAGGGAATGCCGCTCATAGTATACACTGTGACCCGCCTGGTTACCAGGTATACCACCCTGCCACAAAGCCTCCGTCTACCCCATATGTTTAACTCACTCTGCCCTGACAACACATTTCCACCCACTTCCCAACTCCACCCTCCATGCAGAGACCCACCGCACAGAACGTTGTCTCCAACTTTCCTCCTTGCCCCTAGAGCCCTGAAATGGCACCTTAATGATGTCTACCCTGATCATTTATGCACCCCCTGCAGAAAATGATGGCAGGGAATGCGGCCCATGGTGAACACTGTGCCCTGCTGGTTACCGGGTATAAACCACACCACAGAGCCTCCGTGTACTCCATGTGTTTCACTTGCTCAACCCTGACATTATTTACTGACATTGACCACCAGCCTATTTCCCCCCATAGCCTACTGCGTCATCCAAAATTTTTCCACATATTCCCCATATAATGAATGATTTCACACCCCCTTCCATCCCACCACAGCCCTGATTCCCACCTCTGCTTGCTTCCACCAAATGCCTCATTTTTCCTCCCCAGCCTTGGTTTCTGCACTGTTTTTGATCATGACACCCCTGCTCTCCCCATTGGCATCCTCCCGAATGAACAACAGGTCAAACTCCAGGACCATATTCATCTCAGACCAATGAGCATCCTACTTTGGATGCAGTCACAGCCTCACTGCAGAGTTAAATTTCAATCCCAGATAACAAAGTTTCGATTTTGTGCTTGCGTGAGTGACTCGCATACTCCACCTGTAACCAATGAATTTCCTCCCATTTTTTACATTCCCTTTTTGTGTTGCTGATCCTGTGGCTCTGAGAAGAGGGTGTTATTTACCCTTTCAGAGATATAGGATCATTGACATTGTTTCTGATTTGATTTATTTGATTTATTTACTGTTGTCACATGTACCTAAGTACAGTGAAAAATTTTGTTTTGCGAACAGCATAGCAGATCATAACATACAAGGTCATACAGATCTTAGGGTGTTTAGACAGAGTATACAAGGTTACAGCCACACAGGAGCTGCACAAAAGGAGGGTTAATATTAGGTTTGAAATTAGAGAGGTCCATTCAGCAGTCTGATAACAGTAGGAAGCTGTTCTTGACCTGTTGGTGTCTGTGGTTAAAATTCTGTATCTTCTGCCTGATGGAAGAGAGTGGAAGATAGTGAGAGGGAGTCTTTGATTTTAGCAGCCTTTCTGCATCAACAAGAAGTGTAGATGCAGTCCATGGATGGGAATTTGGTTTTTGTGATGATCTAGGCTGTGCACATAACTATCTGTAGTTTCTCACAGTCCTAAGCAGAGCAGTTGCTGTTGCAAACAGTTTGCACCCAGATTGAATTCTTTCTATGGTGCATCTGTAAATGTTGGTGAGGGTCCTTGTGGGCATGCATTCCTGAGTGTCTCATTTCACAGCACTGTTCCATGCTGCTGTCTCTGCCCAGGTTGTCTGGAGTTGGTGGGGTGGCGTCTTTCTCTAGCCAGCTCAGACCTTCTCTTCATCACGCCACCCAACTCCAGACTTTTCTCCATGAAGCAGGGAGACAGTTTATTTGGACCCTGTGGCGTATGTTGAGACTTTAGGAACCAGCACCACAGTGTGAAAGGTTTTTACTACAGGCTTGCACTGTCTAAAATGATGTCCAGCTGAGCTCCAAATACAATAGCAAGACATCAGAAGCCAGAAGGTGCTTCAGGCAGTACACATTTCAATCTCCATTGCTTGATGATTCGCTGAGTAATGTGTCCATCACCTCACCCACAGAATTAAATTAAGAAACGTATGATTCTCTGAAAGAACTCACTAAGCTGCAGTGGAAATGATACCATAAGAATCACCTGCTGCCATTTTTCAAACATTAAATGTGAAAATCACAAACTTAGTTTCTTTATTTGGTCACTGAAATCTGCAAATGTACATCTTGCTTGTGCAATTTCGTGAAATTAAGTTCAGAAATCACAGTTTATTTTAAAACGAATACATATCAAAATCCTCCAATAATTCCCTAAACGGAAGTGTTAGCACATTTTTTCAATCGTTTTGTGCAGCTATTTTTCTTTCATTCCAGCAGTTACCTTCACTTCTGTGAGAAACATGTTTTCAATTATAGTGACAGTATAGGCTCATTGTCTGTTACCTGAGGAAATACTGATCCTGACAGTCTGAATTTGAAATTAATGTTACTCACATATCTAGATGTCAAAATCAACACTTCTGCTGGCAGATTTCCAGTGGGCCTTTACTTTATTTGAAATACACGATTTTCACAGTGAATGTGTGAATGTGGATCTGGTTTTACTTTGTCGCTTGGATGCCTTTATGCAGCTTTTGTGCTGCCTCATTTCCTTTGTCTATAGTGCTTCAGTTCTTCAGGTTTATCACAAATTCTTATTTTACCTCTCCATCTGAAAGAAAGACACAGCTTACATTTATCTAACATTTTTCATGTTTTCAGAACACTGTAAAAGCACTTCACAGACAATTAAGTAATTTTCAAATGCAGTCACTGTTGTAATGTAGCAAATGTGGCAGCCAACCTGCACTCAGCAAGGTTCCATAAACTGCAATGAAATAAATGACATAATACTTTGTTTTTAGTTGTTGATTAAGAGATAAATATTTGCCAGGACAGCAGGAGTTTTCCCTTGCTTTTCAACGGTTAGTGAGGTGGCAAACATTTACCTGAGAGGATAAACGGCAGCTTTATGTAACTGGTCTCAAATGCAACACATCTGACACTGTAGCAATCCCTCAGTACTGCATTGCTCAGTAGTGTCAACCTAGAAGCTCAAGTTTTTGGATTGGTGTTTAAACCCAAAACCTTCTGGTACAGCACTGAATCAAAGCTATGACCCTGGCTGGAATTGAATAACTGGAGTTGTTCAAATGAACTGTAAAAGGCAGGTCAAATATACAGCTTTAAAACTATCAGGAATAAATTGTAGTTTTTAAATTATAATGCATCTGCTATAAATGCAAAATTAAATGGCTAACAACAAACAATGTGAATTAAGCAATTAAAAATCTGAAGTACGTGACTAGAACATTATATTTTCTTTTAAATGTCTCTGTGAAATTCCCCATGACCTGAAAGCACTGACTTCCTGCTTGGGTACAGTTCAACTCACGTTGTATTTGCTCCTTCCTGTTCTTCCCAAATATCCATTGCTCATGGTTGTCAATCAGCATTTACAGAATATTCTACCATGGAGCAGAAGAGCAGAAAGCAAAAGTTAATCCTGTTCACACATGGTGTCTTACCACACAGTCTTGCAACAAAACTCTCAGTACAGCGATCAGGAATGTGAGCTTGCCTAATTTTCTATAACCGCACATGGGCACTGAAGTCAACTACAATGACCTTAAAATTGCCATTGATGACACCACCTTACTTAGCACAGACTGGAACGGAATGTGAGAATTATTTTTCTGCATAGTTCAACCACTCAGCAGATACTGAGCCATTAGAGATCATGTTTATTTTTACAGCCAAAAACATTAAGGAGATTTTTTTAACCCATCTATTTATATACACATATAATAATATTTAATTAACATTTTAAGGATCCAAATTTCTTATCTTTTGTATATTTTACTGTGTAAGACTTTGTTCTCAACCCTTTGAGTTCTAATGATACCAGTAGAATTTGGTTAATCTCATCACTGAATTCTGTCTACCTCGAATATCTCAATGATGCAGCATCACGCTGTCACTTTGAAGTCATGATGATAAGGATAGGAAGTAGTCAGCCTCTGAGAAAGCTATTCTGCCATTTAAAAAAAAACAGGGCAACTTTTGACATATCACACAGTGACAAGCTAAATATAGAAGTGGATTAGAGGGCCACTGTTTTCAGTCATGTCAAATAAGATTATACACTTGAAATGGAATGTTGCATGACCTTTTGGTTCATTGTTCACCTCTGTCTCTATTTAAATGTTAGACAATTATGACAATCAGCTTTGCTTCAAGCAATTTAAGCAGGAAGCAATGCATACTCTTTGTAAAGGAGGAGCTGCTGTAAAAGAGAATATGTTACCTGAGAAACAAAATGCGGTGAAATCATTCCTTTCTTTTTCGCAGCTTGTATTGACAACAAGCCAATTTGGACAATATGCAATGCAAAAGCATTCAAAAATTTCTTATGTTGAAGTGGAAATTCTTGACGTTCAGACAAAGAAGCAGATTTGTATCCTGGAAAAAGTGAGTGACTCCCTTTGTTAATTGTGTGGGTTAAGTCTGGCTTGTCTTTGAATTAGTGTGCCAATATGACATTTTTTGATAGAATCGTTTTGCAAGTTGTTGACAATGTTAGCATTAAGCAACCTAAAATCCAACACTGGATACTGAAGAATTGTTGCAAACCAGCAAAGACTGCTTTTTGACTTTGAAGTAGTGATAGTGGTATGTACATTAAATTTTACCCATAAAAAAGGTAAAAGATGGAATGGTAAAAGTTGCATTGGTTACAAGCTAAAGATCCCAAAAGTGACATGTGGAAGACAAAATGAAAATTAACTGTATACCTGTTTGCATCTGATTGGGACTAATGAATAGAAACCCACTCCTGAGCCAGCTTCGAGCTTTGTTAAAGTGACGGAAGTCTCCCTTGATTCATGGCCCATGGTTATGGAATCTGTCAAGCTTATTGTCTTACTGTTATCTAATTGTTATTTTGTTAAACTAAATTGACACTAAACGCTGGGTTCGATTTTGCTTATTTGGCTGGATGGATGGTTTGTGAAGCAGTGTAATGCTGAAAGTGTGGGTTCAATTCCTGCACCAGCTGAAGTTACCATGAAGGACTTGTCTTCTCAACATCTCCCCTTGCCTGAGGCAAGATGGTCCTCAGGTTAAATCACCACCAATTATCTTTCTGTAATGAGAGAGCAGCCCTATGGTTTGGTTAGACTATGGCCACACAACATGTGTAAAAGACACCATGGGACGCAGCATGTGAACACTTAGCTACATCCCTGAAATTCCACTGTCTGCTATTTGAGGGAAGGCAATAACCCACCCATTTTGTAAAATTAGCAGGCAAGAAGATTCAGTTGAACCTTGGAGCACTGATAAGCTGATGTCACAGTGTAATCTCCTTTGGTTTACATTTTCTACTACTTGTTTTGTTATCAGTTTCACATCTGTTTAGTATTATAAAAGTTAAATATCTAATGGGGAAACAACAGAAAATCTTTCAAATGCTAATACCGCATTTTTAATAACTTGTGTTGTCAGAATGAATGGAAATAGAGCAAATTTCACTCATTTCTTCAGGTTCTTTTGAACTTTTACAAAAGGAAAGGTGTTGGAATTAGAATGGAACAACTGTTACACAATTAAGTGATGTTTAAACTAACAATATCCATCCATTTTGAAAAAAAAAAGGAAATGAAACCGTGAAGCAGTGCCACCAAGGAATTTACTGCATTAGGAACAAATTTGATTGTTCCCCCGATTGAAGTATTTAGAACTCAGGGGTCTTAATGCTGGGATGAAGTTGTCGTTATTTAAGATGAGAAGAAGAGTAATTTATTTATTCAGAGAGTTATATATCTTCGGAATTCTTTACCACAGAAAACTGTAAATTTCCACCATTGAGTATACTGAAGAATGAGAGATTTTGGGCTCTAGCTAAAAAAAGGGAAATAAGGAATGGGCAGGAATCTGGAGTTGAGATCAAAGATCAGCCATGATTTTACTAGAGAGCAGAGAGGCTTGTGGAGTTAAAGAATAAGATGAGTAAATGCTGAAGAAACCCAATAGGTCTGGCATCATCTGCGGAGTGAGAAACTCAGTTAAAGTGTCGAGTA
Source organism: Ginglymostoma cirratum (assembly GCA_024137785.1). Taxonomy (NCBI): domain Eukaryota; kingdom Metazoa; phylum Chordata; class Chondrichthyes; order Orectolobiformes; family Ginglymostomatidae; genus Ginglymostoma; species Ginglymostoma cirratum. The sequence continues at coordinate 10,783,996 of JAHRHZ010000024.1, forward strand.
TGATACGATGCTTCTTCAGAACTTAAAAATCATTCCAAAGGAGAGGCATAGGGGACTTAACGTTAACTCTGCTTCTCTCTCCACAATTGCTTCCAGACCTGCCAAGTTTCTCTAATATTTTGTCTTTTTATTTCAGATTTCTGACAAGTGCAGTATTTTACTTTTACTGGTAAAGTTATATGCCCTGCTCCTGTTTCTGTCACTTATGTTCTTGTAATTCATACAACATGAGTCTAACATTTCACATGGGAGCTTCTCTGCATAATGATACTTTTACTAAAAGACAACGTATCTGTTTAATTTTGTTGTATAAAGCAGTTGACCCAGAAGAGTTAACTCTGAAGTATAGTAAAACTTTGCATACCGAGATATATATAACTTTCTCTGGGAGAAGCTAATCTATTCAAGTTGTCTGTTTATACTTGTACGAGGCTGTTAATCCTTCTTCCACTGTTTAGCATCTTGTAATTTAGATTAGCCTGATATTTATTAGCAGATACCAAAGTCTTTTATAAAATATGGTTAACTAGAATTAGGCTATCACTGTGAGTATGTAATAAACTACTTTGAGGTACTTAAGTATGTATCTCTTTAACCAAAGACTTATTAGAGGTTAATCCTTCACTATTTAATACTAGGAAGGCCAGCAGACTACTAGTATGAGAAGGATTGGTGGCACCCTATGCACCTAAAGGAAATCTGAACAAGCCAACTATGAGCTCGGGGCATCTCATACAACATAGTACAAATGTGATGTGAACTGCTTCTGCATTCTGCAGTTCATGAATCCGCAGCCACGTAAGGGGGAAAGGGAAGAAAAGCTGCCAAAAAGGCAATGCCTTTTGAAAGAATTCTGCAGTTCTTAGAAGGGAGCACAGATCCAGTCAGGTACCACACAAAGTCTGTTGGCAGCAGTCAATCAGTCTGGATTAGAAGAGCTGTAGCACAAAGCCCTCTTTCTCTGAAACAAACTTAGACCAGCAAGAGCTAAGGAAAAAAAAGTATAAAAAATTTTGTGAAACCTGGAAAAGAATAGCCAAAGCTAAAAGAAGATCAATACAAGTTGCAATCTTGGAAAAAAATAGCAGATGGCATTCAGAGCTAGAACTAAATTTAGCCCGATGTCACACGACAATAGGTTATAGTCCAACAGGCTTACCTGAAATCACAAGCTTTCATCAAACTGCTCCTTCATCATGTTCATTAATTCTGTCCACCCCAGTCCAACACCAGCACCTCCACATCATAAGTTTAGATTCTAAGAGGAAGAGTGAAAATAGTTCAACTCTAGGCAACATTATGGACTGAGAATCTGAAAGAAGGTTTAAATTCTTACATCGATTGAAGGAATGTCACTCGAATAATTTAAAATTGTCGTTTAAGCCGCTTGAAAACCTTTCAAAATTGAAATCATTCTTTGAAAACATTTGTGGAACCAGTAATATAATTCATCTTATTAAAATTTTAAAATTTTAAAACGGAGAAAGAACTTATTAAAACTAATCATTCTGAATTTTTTTTATTGTACAACCAAACTTCTTAAACATTCAACATTTCTATCGTACCATATATTTCCTTTATAAAGGGCATGAATTGATTGGTGAAGAAGCATAAATCATAAAAATTATTCATCTTGTCGAAAAGGATCAGAAACTCCTACAAATCATAGAAACTCTAGTGTGGAAGCAGGCTATTCGACACATCAAGTACACACTGATCCTCGGAAGAGCATCCCATCCAGACCCAGTCCCCTACCTATCCCTGTAACTCTGCATTACCCGTGGCTAATCCACCTAGCTTGCACATCCCTGGACACAATGGGAAATTTAGCATGGCCAATCTACCTAACTTACACACCTTTGGGCCCTAAATAGAAGGGTAAAGCCATACCGATAGTCCTCCTCCTCACTTCTTTATATCACAATAATAGACTAATGAAGAGACAACAATGTAGAGTTTTCACTCTCCAAAGGATTGAAAACAACTTTAAAATTGTATTGAAAAAGTACATTTTTAATTTAAAGCTTCATAAAAGCCTTCACATTAAACTTAAACAGGCAACTTAAAACATGGAAAAGAAAACAAAGAATTGACAAATAAAGTTTTAAATTTTTATTAAAGCGAACAAACAAAAGTGATGTCCAGTTTTATCAGAAGAATGTCAGTTCCTTTTTTCAAAAACACCATTCAATACCCAGAAACCATCTTTAAGCAACTGAAACAATGTTGGTTCAATGTGCAGAGAAAACCATACTTTGTACCAAACATCTATCATTCAACATAACACTTATCAGCTGGAAGAAAAACTTCTTGGTCTCATAAAAATATTCACTGAAACCATGCACATGTATACACCAACTGAAACCAGCTACAGTGATATTTGATAACTCTTCAATAATCCGAATGATGAAGACGTCATTGACTCCGCAAGGTTGGAAGAACTCTTTTCTTATCTTCCACCCACACAAGTGTCTTCAGGTTCTGAATTCATCAAAAACAGTGAACACTTACCAATCCAAAGACAACACGACAGATTGAGAAATGCTCATTTAGATATTGCTTTTAACAAGCTGGAAAAGAAATGACTACTTTTCATGCCTCAATACATGTCTTCCATCTCACAGTTTAAAGAAGTCAAAAACTTAACAGTGTTCCAATGCCATCATTTTTTTTTACAGCAGAAGGTGTGCAGGAAATAAAGACACAGCAGTTTTTTCAGAGGGTAATATTCAATGTTCTTTCCCAAGTAGGAAATCATCTATTCATCAAAGTTGGCATGAATTTATGAAGTCATAGGCTTGGGAGATGTGTTAGTGGTAAACTTGACATATCTTTATAACCAGCTGCATGAAATGTTTAGCAGGAGCAATAAGTGGCTGAGGAAAGATATTGTATAACGCAGCTACCCTGATGTGTTTGACTCTGAAGCCTTTCTGCAGCTACATTGAGATATAGATGTCACAATGATGCCACCCAGAAACTGGAGGAGCAGCAGCTCATATTCCGCCATGGGAGCCTACATCCCAATGGTCTCAATGTGGACTTTACCAGTTCCAATATCTCCCCAACCCTGACCTCATCCCATGACCAAACCTCCCTCTCATCCCCGCCTCCTTGACCTGACACAACCTCTCTCTCCCACCTATCTGCTCCTCCCACCTCACTGACTAATCCCCACCACTGCCTACCTGCACTCACCTGTAGCCATCCCACCTACCTTTTCAAGCCCCAACCCTCCTTTCTCTATTTATTTTGGAGCTCCCTTCCCCGTCACCCATTTCTGAAGATGGGTCCTGACCCGAAATGTCAACTTTCCTGCTCGTCTGATAATGCCTGGCCTGCTGTGTTCCTCCAGCTCCACACTGTGTTATCTCTGACACCTGCATTGGCAGTTCTTACTATCTCTGAGAAATAAATGATTTTGTTTTTCTGTGTTTGGGCTAAGCGAGTAGCTGTAGCCATCTGTTTTCGTTGTCCAAATCTGTTAGTGTTACCTTAACTGCTACCAACCACATAATGCAAGCTACTTAGTTTGGCATGTCTTTGAAGATACCAATGTCTCTTAGCAAGTATAGTATAGTTATCTCATCTTAACTTGACCTCTTATGTCAATTACTGTGTAATTTATGACTTCTTTTTTCTGAAGTACCTGCCTTTTCTGAGAAGTAGAAGTTAACCCTTAACCATTTAATACCAGAAGAGTTCAAGTATTGATGGCAGCATATTCACCAAGAATGACACAGAATGAGGCCATTCAGCCTATCATTAAATGCTTCAAGCTGTTGGCCATGTGTGAAAGTGAAAGGGGAACTTTTTATTGGGGTCACAGGAAACTGCAATCAGTTAGATGATACCGTCGAGCCACTCAAGGAGCTCTGCAAATTCTCCTTCAGTTCAGGCAGTTGGCTACAATCAGTCAGATGTTTGTTTCTCCCAGAGTCGGGGGATCTGTCACTTCGCAGTATGGGGATGTGCCACAGTCAGCCCTGCAGGTCAAGTAAAAATGATGTAAAAGCGAGGCCATTCAGTGTGATGTCCACCTAGAGGGGTGGGCCACATTTTTCTTACAATGTGACAAACAGCAAGTGAGCAGAAGTGCAGTTGCTGATAATGCAGGAGAGGGGTAATGTGTCCCCAGTGAGTGAGTAGGAAGCAGAATGGTTTGTATTTTGCAAGGATGAGGTGGATGAGAGCTGTCAAGTGGACATGAAGCATGCAATAGTAAGAGTTGTAGCCCAGTAGCCTTGAGGAGATGTGTGTGCCGTGGCAGAGTTAGAGTAATTGGTGGCTTTATGAGCTTGGGGTAGCACTTACCCTTGACAAGTGCATTTCTTCCTGCATACTGGACATTACATTCCATCTGTGACATTGCACTGATCCAGACTGTTAATTGGGTCAAGGCTGTCTGTTTCTGATGGTGTGGCATCCTTTGCAGTTAACAGGAAAAAACACTTCCATCCTCTCCACCACTCTATACATCAGCACCTCCAGGTCACTGTTCGTGAGCTGAGAAGCTAAATTGAATTTCTTGACAGTTACTTTATGATAACGATAATGTCATGATTGTAACAAGGTCAGCCAGGTGGACCTCATAGAATAATAGTTCCCTGATTGGGGCTGTTAACCTGGTCCAATCAGGGAGCCCTGGCTGACAGATTAGGACAGAGTGTCAGACTTCCTGTTCGCTCTGAGAGCTGGCTCTGAGGGAGCTGGATCAGTGTCAAGGACTCTCCACGTGTAAATAAAGGGTGACTTGGTAATGGGATGTCAGCCTCTTTAGAGTTATTTCGGATAAAGCATCATGTTATGAAGGACAGTTTCCGACTTGTAGCATCTGCAAATGTGGCCAGTTGGGCTTTAAATACCGCACCAGTGGCATGAAAGTTGTGAAGTCTGGCAGTGAGAAGCAATTCCAAGTCTCCTGCCACATAATTTCATGAGCTGGGCCCCAAAAAATCTGTTTCCTAATTAAAGGAAGAGTAGAAGATAGTGTGAGAAAAGTTGACATGGGCCATAGCAGACCATATGGCTTGAATCTCACTCAAGTAAATACTTTGCTAAAAGAAAGGAAAATTTAACCTTTTATGTTTGGTCCAATGATGATCTGTTTTGTGATTACCAAATGGTGAGTAAAGAACATGACAAATAATTATTAGGATAGAAGGGTTGCAAATGTTTGGAATCTGAGGTGTAAACAGAAAAGGCCCAAAATGTATTCCGGTTTTCTCAATTAATGAAAGTTCTATTTTGTTGATGTTTTTGTTAATGAAACAAAGTTTTGTTTCATTAGAAATCTCTTAATAGTACGCAGATTAAATTTCTTTTCTTCATTTTCTGTTTCAAAGTTGAATCATGACATAATTTAAAGAATAAAACTCTAAATGACTTTTATCAAATAACCAAATACCGTTTCGAGACTCTGTTATGTAATTAAGATGTATTAAGATACTTGTGTATTGTCTCAATTAAGTGTCATTATGTAAACAGTAAGTCCAAGGAAACTTGAGCATTTCAAAATAAATTAAATAGCAATATTGTGCAACAATACCTCAAAGTGTAACAGATAAATGCAGGAAAAGTTTAGATATAGAGGATCAAATGGTAGACACTGAATTTCTCCCAAATTGCATGAACCACCAGTTGCACTGCATATATACTTTACCATATAAGGGTTGAACAATGTGGATAACAATGCATAATACTCTACCATAAAGATTAATTGAAATGAATAAGATGGAGACATTTAAGATAAAACTAGATAATTACACGAGAGAAAAAAGGAACATTTAGAATATGCTGTTAGGCCTTGATGAAAAAGGAATGAGAAAGTTTGTGTGGAGCCTAAACACCAGCAGAGATCATTTAGGCTAAATCAGTTGTTTCTGTGCTCGGACTTCATCTATCTTAATGTAATTCTGGTAGCGAAAAGTATGTTGTAAATGCAGTGCAAGTTTTTGCTTGACTTTGGTTTTCATAAGGTTGGTTCAGGATCATTAGATACTAGTTATTTGCTCATCTCAGATTTCCAGCATTCACATCAATTGTTCAAAAAACCCGTTTTTCATTCTCTCAGTTCTTATGATTTAAATATAGGTAAGAATAAGTGAGATTTGCTAGATTAAAATGGGATTCTCGGTCTCATGATGACAAAGTTTCAATGTTCATATTTTGAGATTTGCTGATTCTGGTGTGACAAACTCACGGAAGTATGACCGCTCACGATTATTAATAATCCACTGACATTCTGAAGAAGGCTTTGGAAAGAATAAACAAATGGCATTCACAATGATCTGGAGTAGGTTTCTCACAGCAGGTCACTCATTCCCACAGGAATATGGTTAGAGCTCTAGAGTCATGAAAAATACATCAAGTTTTTGTGTGAGATGAGAAATTTGGTGATAACAGTGCAGAAAATTAAATAAGGCAATAAAAAATAGTTACTGTTTTATGAAGAGCTCTGTAAAGTATTATGTGGAGAATGATAGGCATATAGAGTGGGCTGTACTCAGCCACCTAAGTGGGACACTAATCATATCACATTGCTGACTGCTTTATCTATAATATTTATGTGCACTGAGTTGAAAGATGAGTTGTTTTAGCTGAAATCAAAAACAGCTAGAACTAATTTGACCAGTCACATTTCATTTTATTTTTATTTAATATCTTTCCAGTGATCTTGCACTCCATTTATATTCCTACAAACAAGTCTTGTAAAACAGTTCAAATACATCTGAAAAATAATTGGACAATAAGATGACTTTGAATGTTTGATAGCAGAGGAACGTAAGCTAAATTAATGGCAAGATGCTCCTGTTAGCATTGCAAATTGGAAAGACAATTAGTTTCAGACAATTGGAGCTTAATCGTTACATTTATAATGTAACATGAAAGAGCCTTGAAAATACCATACATGTTGTTCCTTGTTTTAGCAAAATCAAAATCACCATCCCCTCAATTTTGGTTTCTGCTACTCCATTGCTTGGATATAAATGATAAAGCAAAAAAAAATGAAACATTCCAGCGCTGACCTTGTAAGTAATGTGGAACTAGAGTCACAAGTTGAATCTTATATGCATAGGAAAATCAAATGAGAGGTCCAGCGAGGCTGATCTCATTGTCAGGAGCAATGAGTGCCATCTTTTCACAGCAATGTGGTGAGTTTCTCACTTGGCAGCAGTAAGTTGCCAATTAAGGGAGATCATTACTTGTCAAACACCAATTTGCCTCATTAATATTTGGCTTCTTACCTTACTGAACTTATCAAATAAGCGAGGTGGTGAGAAAACTTGACCTGGAAATCAGAGTAGATACCTGACTAATTCAGCACACCACTTACTCTAAACAACCTCCATATTGTGTTCAACTAAGACACAGCCCACAGCATGTTCTATGGGCACCAGACCAAATCCCAGCCCCATCCATGGACGTTGGTATCTGACACCGGCCAACTTCTCACGGCCATCATGGCATCTCCCTGATACACAGGCATGGCATTCAGGAAGCATAGACTGTCATTGTTTATTCACGCGGAAAGGATCTTGTGTGAGGCACACAACTTTGCTACTTTATTGTCATGTAAGTGTAACAAGTGAGAAGTTGAGAATTTTATGTCAATCTGGGTAGGAAGAATGTTGGTGAGTTGCAGGAAGTCCCTTTTGGGACGGCACAGTGGCACAGTGGTTAGCACTGCTGCCTCACAGCACCAGGGACCCGGGTTCAATTTCAGCCTTGGGCGACTGTCTGTGTGGATTTTGCACATTCTCCCTGTGTCTGCATGGGTTTCCTCCGGGTGCTTTGGTTTCCTCCCACAGTCTATTGATGTGCAGGCTAGGTGGATTGGCCATGTTAAATTGCCTGTAGTGTTCAGGGAGGTAGAGGGCATATATTAGGTGGGTCATAGGGGGATGGGTCTGGGTGGGATGCTCTGAGGTTCAGTGTGGACTTGTTGGGCCAAAGGGCCTGTTTCCACACTGTAGGGATTCTATGATTCAATGACATTGGGGGGGTCACCTCAGTTGAGGCAACACTTTCACCAAGTTGCTGCACAGACTGATCTTGAGTGTGTAGGAATGATAGGGGTATGCTTCTCATTATCTGTGTACAGCATGTTTCATTGTGTGTTGAACTGTGCTCAGCCCTCATCTAGAAGGTATACCATTGACGACAGTTCTGATGTCTAAGAAACTAATCACTTTTTCTGAGCCCATTTTAGATACTTTCCACCAAGTGTAATGGGCCCTGACACGTATGGGATGTTAGTCACTGTGGCTGCCTACCTAAGAAAGTGAAGACAGCTGCAGGAGGAGCACGACCAATTGCCAGCCCCAGACCAATTGTAAGGCCCTGCAGAGGACAAGTAATATCCATCCCGAGGAGAGCTCACTTCCACAGGGCCCCACATGAAGTGTGGAGCATGCAGAAGGCCTGGAGTATTTTAGCCTCGACTCCATTTCTTGGGCATGAGCAAGACACAGTGTTGATGCAGGGTCGATATGCCCAAGACACTGTGACGGAACTGTGCCAAATGCAGAAGCAGGACTTGAGGTCTGTAGGAGTGGGGGAGACCATCTTATCTTTGTAGCTGTGATGGTGACAGCTACTCTGAAATTCAATGTTACTGGCTCCTTCCAGGGGATCAAAACAGTGAATGATACCCTCTGGGCACATTCTGATCTCTCACTACAATGCCAGTGTTGCAGTCTGAGCAGTCGGACTCGGGTACATTCGGTTTTCCCGATGCAGAGTATTATCATCTACGTGCATGTGGCGCTGAAATGTCATATCACAACTCCGCAGAATTCATCAACAGAAAGGGATTCCATTAATGTTCAGGTGATCTGTGACCAGCTTCGCTACTTCCTGGAGATATGTGCCTGCTATTCTTGTAGCTGGAAGGAGGACCCTTCAATATAATCTGGAGAGGACGCGCCACATCACCTTGGTGATTTGCTCTGCTCTGCACAATTGAGCTGGATTTGCTGAATGGAGAGGAACTGGGGGAATGGGAGCAGTCTGCCAAGGAGGATAGTGAGGACACTGGGGAAGATGAAGCTATCATTGTCCATGATAGAGTTCAGCTGCATTTGTCACTTCATGTCAGGCAGAATCTTATTGACGCCAACTTCTAATAAATGAGAGCTGGGTGCAGCAAACACAGACTGTGAATGTGAATTAATCATTGGTCATGACGCAGAAATCTGGTTGGATGCCTCCAGTGGTTTTGTTTGTGTTTGCTCTTACATCTGTAAATAAAAGCTCCTGATAATACTTTCCCAATTGCTTGTCTCTTGAAAGCTACAGTGGACTTTGGGCCCAGGGTAGCATTGACTTATACGGTGTTTAAGCGGGATGTGGCTACAGACCTGTAAACCATGGGGTGAGGTGTTTAACTTGTGTCTTGGGTGAGAAAATAGGGCTGCATGTGTGAGGAAGAGACAGTTATGCTGGCATTGACAATTTGTTTTTGGCTACTGCATCTTACAGTTTTGGTAATGGGCAATGCCAGATTGCCAACATTGCACAACGACCTCACAGAGATGGCTTGGACTCAAGGGGTACCAGTTTTTCTGTGGATACCTTGTGGGTGGTGAGTTGGTCTGGAAATGGAGTGTGGTAATCTGAGGTTGGAATCAGATATGAGAGGTAACACAGGTTTGAGATAATTAGTATTTAACTACCCTACAGGTTTTGCTCTATTTTTTTTTTCTGGCTTTCAAGCAGAGCTCCATTTTTAAATTTTCAACTATTCTTTTAAGTTCTTCCAAGTCAAGGCCTTTAGTTTTTCATATGTTGCTTCATCCTGTCCTGTGAACGCATTAACATCAAACATGGACATCTTAGCTCTGAGAGACTCAAAAACATTCTCGTGGTAGTTACATTTTTTTAAAAAAAGCCCCAGCTTTTGTCAGAATTGTTTGTTTCATCACTTCAATCCTTTTGTTAGCTGTGGGTGCAAATTACATGACGACAAAGTGAGGGCAAGGGTCATAGCTCATCTCTCAAGTCCGTTGTGGTCAGTCGTGATGAGTCTTATTTTATTTTCTGTTACATAGCTATCACATTCTCCATGAAATGTATTTCAACCAGATCAAAACTGAAAGAAGTCCAATTCTTAGTGTTTCCTGTGTGAAGGAAAGTGGAGTTTTATTAACCCTGTCAAAACATAAACAAACACACAGGTAACCATCTCACCAAGAAAATGGGAGGTGAATCAGATATTTAAAGGCAGTTAAAATTTACAAGAATTTTAATAGTTTTTGAGTTGTGAGAGTAAGACCAGCTGCTGAAAGCAGCCGTTCATTTATCTATTTGACAGTCTACTCCTTGAATCCCAAGCTGAATATCTGTAGACAACCTTCCATCTCAATGAGCAACCTCCAGAAAGTTTTGAACTAACCCAGAGTTACAGTTTGAGTTTGTGTTCTTTTATAACTTTGTTAAATTTGGCTCAAATTGATTCTTGTTCATTGATGGGCTTATAAGCTTTGGCTCATCCTAGTCAGATGAATATAGCATTACAAGCAGGATAGTGCAGGCCTTGAGTGCAGAACAGTCAATGCCTCTGCATATTTTGAGAAAAGAATGCATTACATCAAACACCTGGATAGCATATCGTGGGAATTGCAATACACAATATTGCAATTTTTTTATGATTCTTGGAAGTCTCTGTAATCCTGCCGGGTTGGTTTAATATGTACTGATAAGACAAGCCCTCCTTATGCACATCTGAAAATAAATGGTGTTAACCCATACCTGAGTCTCTTATTAGTCTGTTGGTTTGTGCAGCAACAATTATGAAATATTTCATTGCTTTTGCTACATGCAAATTGCCCATTGCATTTACTGTATTACCATAGTGACTATACTTCGAAATGTACTTCATCAGCAATTAAATTTTCAATGGTTTGGCATGGGAGCAAGTTGCTTATTTCTCATTCATCCTTCTCACCAACATTCTGATCAACATAGTCTCTAGTTCATCAAATTCCCACACAAAGATCTTTCCTTCTTTCAAGTCTTACTTCCTTTTCGGCCCTGTGCTGATGAGCACATTCTTGCTTCTGTTTTCAAATTAACCAATAATTCACCTCACGCCATCTTTTGCAATCTTGTATGTTCCTAACTTCCAGGATGTACTCTAATATCTTTTGCAATCACATGAATTCGACTTCTCACATCCATGACCATACTTTATGTTGCTTCGTCTTTTTCTTCTTCTATTGATTGGTATTTGTTCTTACCTTTATAAGTGACTTTTATTCATTCCTCGATGAGCGTGTTACTAGCTGGACCAGCATTTATTGCCTTTCCTACTTGACTGTGAGATGTTGGTGACGAGCTGCTGCCTTGAACCGTTGCAGTCCATCTGCTGTAGTTGGACCCACAGTGCAGCCAGTGGTTTTATTATTAAAATCTCTGTATAAGTACAAGCATCCAGAAAGAAAGACATATTCCATGAAGTAAAATATGGCAAGTTGTTTTAGAGTTGGGATTCGGGATTGCCTTATTGATTCAGAGGATTAGCAAAAAATACAGACAAAAATTTTGATCAACTGAGTTATATTGATATAAGGTTAACTGTGAAAGCTAAATCAACTTAGTTAGTAAACAAGGTGTAGAGCTGGATGAACACAGCAGGCCAAGCAGCATCAGAGGAGCAAGAAGGGTGACGTTTCGGGCCGAGACCCTTCTTCAGAAAAGAAGGGTCATTTTATATAGGCCCGAAATGTCAGCCTTCCTGCTCCTTTGATGCTGCTTAGCCTGCTGTGTTCATCCAGCTCTACACCTTGTTATCTCAGATTCTCCAGCATCTGCAGTTCCTACTATCTCTGAATCAACTTAGTTAGATATCAATACAATGTACAAGCGGATCTATATATTTACAGCTCGGACATCTGTCTCTGAATTATTAATCAATTCAGTCAGTTCTCAGCACAGTTATCAACCAATGCCTGAAAACCGTTATCTCGATGTGCATTATCAGATGTCTTCCTATTGTCTTGTCATCCCTATGTTTCAAATAGCACATCATCAATAGGTGGCAATGTTTCACCATCTATGTTTCTTCCTCACTGGAAAGTGGGTGACAATTCATTTCTTATTAATAAAGTATAGGACTTTTTTGGTTATAAACATGACGCTCTGTCCAGACATGCTGTCTGCAAACTAACTGCAACTCATCCTGTTATTTAGCTTTGATCTGCAGAATTCTGGAAAGCTACTCTAAACAATTTATGACTGTATCATACCCCATTAGTTCTGAGGAATAGTCATATTGGAGTCGAAAGATTAACTCTGTTGTTCTCTCCACAGGTGCTGCCAGACTTTTTGCTTTTATTTCAATTAATGTCCTTAAATTGCATTAAACGTTAAACCTTAGTTCTAGCCTAACAAAGCTCCTGTTCCCAGCTAAATGTCAGCAAGTGCATTAAGATACTTTATAATGTTTATGCTATTTTCAGTAATTTGAACCGTCAGTAAGAATGCTATTTATGAGTATCTTTATCATTATTCTTTTGTAGGATGTGGGTTTTGGTGTAGGCCAGCATTTATTGATAAATCTGTTTGGCCTCAAGAAGGTGGTGGTGAGCTGCCTCCTTGAATTGCTGCAGTCCATCAACTTCATCCCTCGTACAGTTAGAAAGGATTTTTGATGGAATGACTATGAAACAATAGCTTTTAATGCCAAGTCTGGATAGTGTGTGGTTTGTAAGAGAAATTTCAGATGGTGATATTCCCATGTACCTGCTGCCTTTGGCCTTCCAAGCTCCTGAAATTCTCAAACATACTCTCCACCACCAGAAGCGTGTCAGAATGGGACTCCAGCCAACAGACTAACTGACCTCATGTGATCCCACACCAAAATTGTGGTGGGATCGAGGGAGCCACTGGTCAGTTTCATCAGTGACTAAGGTTGAATTACTAGGAATTTTTAGCAGAGGGCATTATTCTGCTGGTCCGAGTCTCCTAATTAACATCAGAATAAAAGGCCAACTGAAGTAACTATACTGATAGGCCGCTAGCAACCTCCTCAGCTCAATCAATGTTTCTAAATGTGAGAGAAATTGTCAGAAAATTGACAAATTCAGCTTCAGCTGTGGTTTCCATCTTCCTGTCTGCATATGTTCAAGATAATGTTGTCATAAACTGAGGAACATAGGGCTAGTGCTTTGTTACATAGAATTTACAGCACAGAAACAGGCCATTGAATGCAACCAGTCCACGCTGTGTTTATCTTCCCTTCAATCCTCCTACCATTTTTTCTCATCTAACTACTTCATCATAAACTTCTACTCTATCCTTCGATTCTTACCTAGCTTCCCCTCACATGTATCGACACCAGACACTTACTGCCTTTCATGTAGTTGTGAATCCCACAATCTCATTATTCTTTTTAGATAAAGAACTTACTTCTGAATTCCTTACTGGATTCCATGGTGGTGATATATTGATGGCTTCTTGATATTCTCTTCCCCAAAAGTGGACATATTTTCCCTGCATCATTCCATTCAAATGTTTCACAACTATAAGACCTTTATATGGTTAATCCTCCTCTTTTTCTCTTTAAAAGAAAAAAGGATCCAACTGGCCAATTGTTTCCTGATCTACAACATTGCATTTTGTGGATCATTATGCAACATTTCGTTGATCAGCAGCCAAAATCAATTTGCCCCAACTTAAAAAAAAATGGCAGCATAATTTGTAATAAAGTTGAACTCACGTCTGACTGAGTTCGGGCTGATTGTTTTTGTTCTTATCAACAGTTAGCAGAGTATCATTGGTTTTTGTTTTGCTTTCCCACGTTCGCATGGTTGATAATTGTCAAAATAACATTAAAAAAAACTGCTATTATTTGAAATACAGAACTGTGAATGAATCTGTGGCAGTGTGATTTTTCATGAAGAAACATTATGTCTGTTCTCAGTTATCAGAAGCTTGACATGTAAAGCTACCATGGTACAATTGATATCATAGAGAAACATATTCGCATTTTTAAACTACTGTATGCATAATGTTGATAATAGTAAGTGACAAATAATTTTTCATGCTCATATAATTACTTCCAGAATTTTAGAATAACTGAAATGATACATATGGCATCACTGTAGATCGACAAAGGAGAAAATCATCTATTCGTACCTGGTCATAAGCATCATTAGTCAGAGCATTAGTAATTAATGGTGCAGGCAGAACAAGAAGGACTCATAAATATGATTAATTTAGATTGCTTTGGGTGAACTGAGGTAGGATAATGCATGATTAATACTTCACAGAGCTGTGTTTTGATGTATTTATTCCCACAAGCGAGACAACGCTAACCTCACAAGTGAAAATAAAACTCAAATCCCAAAGATGGCCCTGAAGGGCTTTATTTCTAAAGGTGAGTAAGGTGTTTTTCATAATTAAATGTTAAGTTCTCCCCTAACATTGGGTGTTTTACGCACTGAAATGAATCCGAAATAGTGCCCTGTGAAGTTCCATCATCAGAAGCTATTCCCATGACTGTTTGTGGTTTATTTATCAAAGTTCACCAGCAGTCCTTTTTAATTTGATCATGAAGAAGAAAAACTACTAAACTTTTCTGGTCAGCTTGTGAAATATTTATCAGATGGATATTGAATTAAGAGTAATTAAAAAAAGTACATAAAGGAATTGAGATTATTTTGTCTCACAACTTTTAAACTATTATTTGTGTAGAGACCTTCACTATTTTTCTTTTATTTTTCACATTTTTCTCTTTACTTTGGTGGAATTATGAGTTGAGATTAGGGTTAATTGAACTTTGAACAGCTGCATGTTTTAAAAGAGAAAAGAACAAATGCAGATATTTGCCGTCGGTGACTGGCTTAGAAGATAATGCAATTTAATTACTAATCTAAGAAGCACTGCAGATGATTCAGCACCATATGTTGCTGTGCCCAGGGCTGGTCGCTGGTTGGATGTTGATTTGGTCAGTCAGGGGAGGGGTGATACTGACCAGCCAACCATGGATCATATTGATTTTAAAAATAAGAGTAAACCAGTTCTGACTGGTTTTGGCAAGAGCACAGTGTCTTTGTAAGCTTTGGAACTCTCTGCTGTGTTTTTAACTCTCTCTAGTTTTCTATCCAGTTAAAGAATTGTTGAATATTAGAAAAGGATCCCAGTCTGTAAGAAATAAGTAACTAATTCTGGAATCCACTGAACTGTTCTCATTCATCAGTGACTTTGAACTTGGATTATATAGTTATTTCTCTGTAAGCAACTCATTATCTAAGGGTTGAATGAAGGCTGGGCACCATTATTAGAAACTGTTTAATTGAACAGTCAAGTTACAATTCTTTTGTTTTATTTTGAATTCATCCCTTAACAGTGTCTGGGGGATATGAGTGAGGGATATCATCAAAGAAAATTGGGCATAAATCACAGATATTAATTGGATTACTTTGTTATTTAGCTTTGTCTACTGAAGTTACAGTATAAGTAATAAATTGTTAAATTTTGTTTAAGTTATGAACTCGTTGTTCAAGATCTGTTCTTTGCAAATTTGGAGGAGGCAATGGCCGAGTGGTATTAACGCTGGACTGTTAATCCAGAGATCTAGCTAATGTTCTGGGGATATGGGTTCAAACCCTGCCATGGCAGGTAGTGGAATATGAATTCAATAAATATTTGGAATTAAGAGCCTCACGATGACCATGAATCTATTGTCCATTGTCAGATAAAACCCATCTGGTTCACTAATGTTCTTTAGGGAAGGAAAGTACCATCCTTACCTAGTCTGATCTACATGTGACTCCAGACCCACAGCAATATGGTTGACTCTGAACTGCCCTCTGGGCAATTAGGGATGGGGCAATAAATGCTGCCTAGCCAGGAATGCCCTCATCCCATTAATGAATTTTTAAAAAGTCTGGTTAGGAAGAGTTAGGCAGCTTTGAGGGTCATTGAGTATTTTAATTTCACCGCATTGCGATAGTAAGACTGATTTGGTTTGGCATAGCTACCCCAGCCATAGTATGTGTCATTGACTTTCATGAGATTGACAGTTACATGCAACCACAAGAGAAATTTCGCAATTTAGTGAAAAGGATCTCTTGAAATCAGGGCCACGAATGAGAACTCTTTTAAGAATCAAACTGCAATTTGGTCAAGAGGTAAGGAGTTTTGCAATGATGTCATGGAGATGATTCACTGTAGGAACGCAAGTATGGGTAGAGTCAATGAAATAGATAGAAAATGGAAGGTAAATAGACTTTAGAGAAAAGTCTCTCAACAATGTAATGATAAGACTGGAGCCTGGTAGATCATGGATTGCTATTTATACTAATATTTAGTGTGAACATGAAGTAGGCCTCTTTAGAACACTGTTTAAGTCTGAAGACAGTTTGTGACTTTGTGTTCCCTTTGACCAGTCTGTCTTCAAGTCAAACTCATAATCGTGGGTACGAAGCTGCAAGAAATTTTGAAAGCTTCCACTGACCTTACGATGTGAAATGTTCACGTTACTGGAAAACATAACAGTTGTCTTTGGTTCAGTCATTTGGCTTCTTTTCAGTGTAGAGCACAAAGATATATCTAAAATAAATTTAAACCAAACAATAACTTGTATTTGTAGAAAAATAAATCCCACGTGTTTTGCTGGAGGTATATATGGAACGAACAAATTACTGCAGATGCTGGAATCTGAACTGAAAGCAAAAATTGCTGGAAAGCTCAATGGGTCAGGCAGCACCCATGGAGAGAAAGCAAGGTAACATTTCGAGTCGAGATGACTTTTCATCAGAGCCGAAGTGAAGTGTGGAGGGGTCAGCATTTATGCAATAGTGAGGAGGGAGTTTGGATTGCTGCGGGAGAAAGGATGTTGATAGTCCAGGTTAAGCGATCGAAATTTGAGAATGGCAGAACAATGGTGTGTCTAACTGGCAGAATGGAAAGAACAGGCCATCCAATTGGGTGGGGAAGGGGAGACAGTGTGACAGAAAATGTAACAAGCAAAGCTAAAAGAAAGCGGAGGAATGTGTTCACAATTTGAAGGTGTTGAACTCCATATTGAGCCCAGAAAGTTTTAAACTGCCTAGTTTGAAGATGAGAGTCAATCCTCCAGTTTGCGCTGTGATTCGTTGGAGCATTGCAGCATGCCAAGAACAGTCAAATGGGCATGCAAGCAAGATGCTGTGTTAAAATAACCGGCTATGGGAAGGTCGGGGTCATGCTTGCACATGGACCAGAAGTGTTCTGCCAAGTGGCCACGCAGTCTGTGTTTGGTTACTCCAATGTAGAGTAGGCCACATCGGGTACAGCGAATACAATGCACAAGATTAGAGGAGGTACAGGTGAAATACTGCTTCACCTGGGAAGACTGTTTAGGCCCTTGGATGGTGAGCAGGGAGGAGGTGAAGGGGCAGGTGTTGCACCTTCTGCAGTTACATGCCAATGGGAAGGGGGGTGGTGTTGGAGGTCGAGGAATGGACTAGTGTGTCCCGGAGGGACGATCCCTGCGAAATGCAGATGGGGGAGTGAGGGGGGAAGACATGTTTGGTGGTGGTGTTCTGCTGGACATGTCTAAAATGACGGAGAATGGTCTTTTGAATGCAGAGGCTGGTGGAATGAAAAGTGAGATCTAGGGGGAACCTGATCACAGTGCTGTGAGTGATGGAAAGGGGCAAGGGCGGAATGTCGGATGTGGTTGAGGGCCCTGTCACCCACAGTGGGTGGGAAACCATGGTTAAGGAAGAAGGGAACCATGTCATTAGCACTGTTTGGGAAGGTGGCATCATCTGAACAGACGTGACGTCAGCCAAGGAACTGGAAGAATGGGATGGAGGCCTTGTAGGACGTGGGGTGTGATGAGCTGTAGTGAAGGTAGCAATGGGAGTCAGTAGCTTTTTAGTGGATGACAGTGGACATTTTATTCCCTGAAATGAAGTCAGAGAGGTCTAGGGAAGGAAAGGTTGTGTCGGAAATGGATGGTGAGAAAATTATAGAGGGAAATTGGAGGCAAAATGAACAAATTTTTGGGAGGCACCGAAGTAATCATTAATGTCCTGAGAAAAGAGTTGTAGACGGGACCCAGTGTAAGACTGGAACAAGGATTGTTCCACATACCCCATAAAGGGGCAGGCACTACTAGGACCCATGCAGGTGCCCATAGCCACTCCTCTGACTTGGCAGAAGTGAGATGAATTAAAGGAGAAATTGTTCAGTGAGAGAACAAGTTCAGCCAGGAGGAAGACAGTGGTGGTGGATAGGATTTGTTCTGGCCTTTAATCAAGGAAGAAGCCGAGAGTTCTAAGACCATCCTGGTGGGGAACGGAGGTATGGAGGGATAGGACATCCATGGTGAACAGGAAGCAGTTAGGGCCAGGGAACTGGAAATTGTCAATATGGTGGAGGGTATCAGAGGAATCACGGACATAGGTGGGCAGGGTCTGGACAAGTGGAGAGAGGATGGATTCAGGGGGAGGAAATGAGTTTGGTGGGGCAGAAACAGGCTAGGGCAGTCTGGTTTGTGGATTTTGGGAAGGAAATTGCCTCCTATTCACCATGAATGTCTCATCATGAAGAAGGAAGTATTAGCAGGATCAGACAAAAGCTTTATTAAAGCTCTTCGGCAACAAGAAAGTCGAGAAGCAGTAGAATTGAGGGAAAACCTCAAGCATGGGGAAGGGACAGCTGAAGCCAACAGTTATGTGATTATATCCTATAAAAGAGGCCTAATTGGAGTTGAGAACAGAGAGCATATGGGAGCTAGTTGATAGAGGAGATTGTTGTAGGGCTGAAGTACATTGTGCTGAAGGATATTCCAGAGATTGGGATACCATGAAATGATTTAAACTCAAAATGAAAATCTTAAGTTGGGAATATTAAAGGAGCAATGTTGTTGTAGATTGTTGAGCAGTAATGGAGGATTGAGACTTGGCATATTATCCAAAATACAATTCAACAGAGGAACCGGTACTTCAGCTCACCAAGCCTGCAGCAATTCCTAACCCATATTTAGACGCGCTACTTATTGCCCATGTGTGATATCAATCCCTCTGTTCATCTCATGCTCATGTGACTATTAAGGTACGGGGCAGCAAAGCTTTCGATGGAGCTGATGTTTAATTAGAGTGAGAAATGGAACTCTTTTCTAAAATGGCTTCACTTAATATGATATAGTGAGGTTCATGCAAATCATGATGTACCTGATCACATAAATCTGAAATCAGTCAGAGAGAAGACACCAGGATGTAATGAGTATGTGGTGAGCACTGAGACACTACACTAGAAAGCTGTATTTGAAGGCCTTTTTCACCACATATTGCGGTAAGGCATGGAAGAGAGCACAAAACAAAATGTACAGGTGTAAATAGAGGAATGTACAGTACATGTGGAGTCAAAGAGCCCTACATAAGCAGCAAGAAGCCTCCGGCACAACGTATATACAGACACCCAAAGCCTGATATACTGTATCTCAACATGCAGGTTGTTGATTTAAAGCAAACGATAAAAGACTAAGCAAATGTTAAGAGCATGATTTCAAATCATGAGTTGTTAATTTTTTTTATCAGTTATCTAGTGGTCTGTTTCACCATGATCTGTTTTATTGCAAACCTTCAGTATGTTGTAGCAACTTCTGTGATAAAGTCAAACGCTATCACGATGAACAACGTTGTATGTGTTGAAGTTACAAGTTTTATCAATGAATATCACATTCAGAGTAGGCCACTTGATATACAGTTGTCTGTCAGAGTCCCTCATGTCCTCCAAATTCATACTAACTTAATGCGTTAATCAATAGTGACGGCCAACTTCTTCATTATTAACCTCAAGAGAAACTTTGCCAAATTGTTATGGATTTTCTCAACATACAAAGCCCTGGAACCATACTAAAAGTAAAAGGTTTTCTGAATAAATAAACTCAATTTGAACATATATTTTAAAATAAACCATCAGCAAAGTTATAACTGAGATTTAGCATGAAGCCATCACTTCACCCAAAGCAACTGATGGTCTGGCTCTACAAAGCGAGATGTTTTCAATGCATTAGCATGTGTTTGACCTTCTCAGTTGTCTGTCAACTGTACATCAGGTAAGAGAGTCTGAAAACAGGTCAGTTTGTCAATGGAGCTGTGAATGAAGAGCTTTTGTAGGAAACTGGGCCACAGCTAATGTCTTGCTTCATATTTTACAGGTCCTCCCTTCGTTTACAATTGCAGATGTCAAGCACAAGTTTCACAAAATTTGTAAGTAATGCTTTTAAATGTTGCACATTAGGATTTTAATGAAGTTGTGGTGCAGAATTCAGGAAATATCTCATGTCAGTTTAATTAAACATTCAAAATCTGCTGGCTAGTCCCTAGTAAACGTTTTGAAATGCCAAATGCATTTTTTAAATCCACAATTGCAGTAAAATGCGGAAGAAGGCACAAAACAAGATGTACTAAAATGAAATTAGAAATGAAAGGTTGTATACAAAATATATATATATATTACTGACAGGGAAGAAT
This sequence comes from Ginglymostoma cirratum, assembly GCA_024137785.1. Classification (NCBI taxonomy): domain Eukaryota; kingdom Metazoa; phylum Chordata; class Chondrichthyes; order Orectolobiformes; family Ginglymostomatidae; genus Ginglymostoma; species Ginglymostoma cirratum. The sequence goes on from JAHRHZ010000024.1 coordinate 10,804,470, forward strand.
TTTCCCCTTTTCACACCTCAAAGGTAACTGCAACAAATTGTATTTTAGAGAAAAGGTGTTTTTCCTTTTTTGAATTCTGTGGCTTCAAAAATAAAAAAAAGGCTTTCTTGTAATTTTGAATCAGATGGAAGAATAAAAGATTACTTCTCTCTATAGCCAAAAAAATTGCTCCAAACATTTATTCCCTAAACACAGACATTCTCACACACAATAAAAGATGACATCTATAGAGGTAACATGAACTCAATTTGCTAATTGAGTAAAGGGAACAGTTCACTTGTTCACACAATCCTTAAGAAGCTGGTTAAAATGTTTTGGGCGTAAAGGATTCTGTCTTGGTTCACTGGAGACAATGGAGGAGATGAAGGTTTTCACTTCATACACATATATGAAATTTTGGTCAAACTCCTGAAGTAACGAAATGTAATCTAAAGGCAAAATGAAGAGCCCCTCTTCTCTGCCTAAGATCATTTGAGGCAGGGTCCTTTCTTGTGTTGGGCTAGAGATGGCTTCTCTCTCATGTTCATATCATATACTATCCCATAAGGTTGTTCTTGTGGATTAAATGTGTCTGGGCTCTTTCCCACACTCTAGCTAGAGTCAGTCATGTGGCAACAGTATCATTGCATTGCCCATACAATGTGCTGAAGCCAATGTAGTAGACACACAATGGAGAAATGTTAGATAATGAGAAAACAGTCTCTGGTGTTCTAGAACTACGGTGGCTTTCACTTTAACTTTAAATGGAACATCATGTGGACAAATGAGAGGTTATCTACATTAGTTACAAGAACAGAGTTGCAGATTTTTTGCTTGTGAGGTGGGAGATTGGAACATGTTGATATCCAAAGGGACTTGGGGTCCTTGTTCTTAAATTACTAATGCTAGCATGCAGGTGCACAAAACTTTAGCCTTAACCACAAGACAATTTAAGTGCAGGAGCGAAGAGGTCTTGTTTGAATGATATGCAACATTACTGATGATATACCTGGATTACTGTGTGCAGTTTTGATCCCCTGGCCCAAGGAAGAATATACTTGACATTAACTGAGTGCAGCAGAGAGTCATAGTCAGACAGCATGGAAATGGACCCATATCCCTCCAAACCTTTCCTACTCATGTACATATCCAGATGTCTTTTAAATGTTATAATTGTACCCACATCCACCACTTCCTCATGAAGTTCATTCCGCAAAAATTGCCCCTCATGTCTTTACTAAATCTCTCTCCTCTCATCTTAAGAACGTGCCCCCTCATCTTGAATCCCCCCTCCAATGGAAAAGACAACTACCATTAACTCTATCAATACCTACCATTATTTTATAAACCTTTATAAGGTCACCTCTCAACCGCTGATGCTCTGGTGAAAGAAATCCCAGCTTATCCTGCTTTTCTTTATAACTCAAACCTTCTAAACCTGGCACCATCCTGATAAGTATCTCCTGAGCCCTCTCCAGCTTAATAATATCCTTCCTATAACCGGGGTGGGGAGGGACCAGAAGTGGACACACTGTTCCAGAACAGGCGCTACCAATGTCTATACAACCTCAACATGACTTCCCAACTGCTGTACTGAAAGGGCTAAGCAATGAAGGCAAGCATGTCAAACACCTTCTCAACCATCCTGTCTATATGTGACGCAAACTTCAAAGAATTATGTACCTGAACCCCTAGGTCCCTTTGTTCTACATCACTACCCAAGGCGCTACCATTAATTGTATAAGCCCCACCCTTGTTTGTTGTCCCAAAATGAGACTGATTCCTGGGATGGAGGGAATGTTCGCTGAGGAGAGATTGAGGACAGTCAGCCTGTATTTTCTGGAGTCTCGAAGAATGAGAAACCATCTCAGAGAAAATTACAAAATTATTAAACGAATGGACTGAATTAAAGCAGAAGGATGCCTTCATAGAGATGTGCATATGATTAGTGGCCTGTTTTTCATGTGTCATACCCAAAGGCCTAGGTTCACACTCCTAGTTGCAGAAACAAATTGTCAGTCATGTCATGCCATTAAGGGAGACTCAAAGCAGAGGTGAGATGCTTGAGCCTAATAACTAAAAATATATGACACAGTGAGTCACACAATGCCATACGCATATAACTCTGCAGACAATTTGCTGAGCAGAATATGTAGAACGCAAAATACAGATGATCTGATCATCATTTTGGGTGCATCTGGCAATACAATTCATAGTACTGGGGTCGTTGACCTCAGGAATCAAAAAAAAGAGAACTCACACTAGCATTCTCAAGACATGTTAAAATCATTCGATGCCAATGAATTGTGAATTATAGATTGATAGACTCAGGCAACACAGAAACAGTGTTTGACTGCACTGACCCGACATCCCAATCTGATCTCGTCCCATTTGCCATGATTTGGCCCATATCCCTTCCTAGTCATATAACCATCTGGATGCCTTTTAAATGTTGTAACTGTACCCACCTCCACCACCTCCTTTGGCATCTTGGTCCATACATGCAGCACACTCTGTGTGAAAAAGTTACCCCTTAGGATCGTATTAAATCTTCCCCCTCTCACATTAAACCTATGCCCTTTACTTTTAGATTCCCCCACCTTAGGAAAACGATCTTGGCTATTCACCCTATCCATGCCCGTCCTGATTTTATAAACCTCTATTAGGTCACTCCTCAGCTCCAATGGAAAAATCCCCAGCCTATTCACTTTCTCCCTTTAGCTCAAACCCTCCAGTCCAAGCAACATCTTTGTAAATCTTTTCGGCACCCTCTCAGGTTTAACAACATTTTCCCTACAGTAGGGAGTCTAGGATTGTATGCAGTATTCTAAATGTGGCCTCACCAATGTCCTGTACAGCTGAAATATGACATCCTAACTCAAGGTCAGGGCACTAAAGGCAAGTGTGCCGAACGCCTTCTTCACCACCCTATGTACCTGCAACTCCACTTTCAATGAAGAATGCACCTGCACCTTTGTTCGGCAACACTCCCAAAGGCCCTATTATTAACTATGTAAGTCCTGCCCTGATTTGCCTTATTAAAATGCAACACCTCACATTTATTTAAATTAAACTCCATCTGATACACGTCAGCCCATTAGCCCATCTGATCAAGGTCTGAGATAATCTTCTTCACTGTCCACTACGCCACTGATTTTGGTATCATCTGCAAACTTACTAACCATACCTCCAATATTCACATCCAGATCATTTATATAAATGATGAAAAGCAATAGACCAGCACTGATTCCAGTGGCACACTGATGGTCACAGGCCTCCAGTCTGAAAAGCCACCTTCTACCACTACCCTCTATCTCCTACCTTCAAGCCATATTGGTGGGAAGGCCAACAAACCAATTGCATAGTTAAAAAACAAAAACAAAAAACACATCTGTAGCCAGATTATATTGATTTCTAATAGAGTCTTACTCTAGATCAGTGATGAATGCGTAAGGGTCACATAGTGCTTGATGTAAAGATCAGTTGGTCTTGGGCCCAATACTCAGGTTTTGTTGCATTATCTGATTTCAGCCATAGAAGAAGAACAGGAAAAAAATGTATTTGGAAGGTTTTTTTTTAACAATTATGACAATTAAGATTCTGCAGCAATGCAGGAAGCATGAAGGATAAAGTTGCTCATGACGTCATATTGCTCCGTAATGTCACAGCTTTTCAAGTATTGAAGTAGTCTGCATTCAGCTTCCAGGCTTGGGACGATAAGTAGGAAATAATATTTGTGTCACACAAGTGCCAGAAAATGATCATCTCCAGCAGACGTAGATCTTGATATTCAATGGTATTAGCTCACCACTGATAATCCCGCCATTAGCATTCATGGGGTTACCTTTGACAAGAAAATTATCTAGACCAGCTATATAAATGGTATGATTCCAAAGCCAGGTAAGTTTTTGGTAGATAAGTGTGAACTATGCCAATATTCCTCCTGGCTTGCCATAATCAAATGACCTTTACCACGAGGAATTAAATAGGGATGCCATTTTGCAGTCAGTTTCAATGACATCTTAGTACAACTCATAATGTAGTCTTGAGTGCACGTACCATGGTGTTAGAAATGGAGTTGATATTGTACATTGTAGGAATTATAGATATTGACAGAGTGACACAGGAATGTTCAGAACTGCAAAAGCTGCTTCACACAACTGGAAAAGAATAAAAATCAGATCACAGCTGAAACACTGGGAAGACAAAATGGCTGCAGCATTTTTCCTCTGAAAAATCTGGTCAAGGTGAATGGTGATGTGAAGGTCCGGTAGTACTTCCATGCCGAATGGGTAAATGACAAAATTGTGACATATCTGCTTAACAAGCCAGAGCAGCTGCACACAGCTAATCTCTTACCACTGTTGGAAAGAGGTTGTTTAAACATGCATTTCATTCTAAATCTCTAGTGAATAATAAAGAGGTAACAGAAGTTTTGAAAGCATTAAAAGAGTGTTTCGAACGCCAAGTGAACATAAATAAAAATGGTTCAGGTTCGAGTACAGTGAAAGAATCCACTGTTCAATATGACAAGAAGTCAGGTCAACTGCAAACAAATATATGCGTCATGAAGGAGAACAGGGAGATACAGATGGCGCAGTGCAAAAACACAACATACCTCTGCTTTTCCAGATCAGAGATGACAAGCAAAATCTCAGCCAAAGCAAGTATAAAGCTTGGACTGAAAACCTGAAATTTCCAAAAAGAGGTTTGCAATATGTTGCAACCCATTAAATCATTGAGTGGAACAGATCCTACAGGAGTGCAATGATGTGCCTGTAGCATTAGAATGTCCTCCTGGTAAATGTCATCACAAAGTCAACAAGAGTGTCAGACCAATTCAGCATCTGCCAAGCAAAAGTTCCAGCTGCCCTTGTGAGAAATCTGAAAGACAAGGTATAACAGCTACAAAAGAAGGGAATCAGGATATTTAGCCAGAATACGGTCTCATATGGCCTAAAATTGAGATTTAGGAGGGATGCACAGGAAAAATGCAGGTAATTTTGAAATATTGAAGCTGATGCCAAAAAGCTAGGTCCATGGACTGACAGAATGGAAACAAAGCATAAAAAGTAAGAAAGTGCAATGTAGGTACTGGATCAGATATCAGTCAAGTAATGGTGAAAGGGATTAAAAGTATAGACAGATCTTGCTGTTATAATCATGATAGGCACAGGAGTGCAAGTTGAGATCTTGGCTTGTTAGATCACACAATGAATTGAAGGCGACAGAACTGCCTGAGAACACATTTAGTAATGGACATGCAAATGACTATGAAAATTTGGTCAGTGTCAATTCATGAAAATGAGGAGCAGGAGTTTTAAGGAGTGGTGTGATGGCTCAGTGGTTAGCACTGTTGCCTTGCAGCACCAGGGACTCAGGTTCAATTTCAGCATTGGGTGCCTATCTGTGTGGAGATTGCACGTTTTCCCCATGTCTGCATGGGTTTCTGCCAGGTGCTCTGGTTTCCTACCACAAAGATATGCAGGTTAGGTGGATTGGCTATTCTAAATTTCCCTGTAGTGCCCAGGGATGTGCCTGTTAGGTAAATTGTGGAGTTACAGGGATGGGAGGGGTGTGGGATGCTCTCCGGATGGTTAATGCAGACTCGATGGGCCAAATGGTATGTTTCTGCACTCTAGTGATTCTGTAATTTGACATTTTAGCCTGGTCTGCCATTCAATATGATCATGATCATGGCTGATCCTCTATCTCAATGCCATATTCCCATTTTCTCCCCATACTGCTCAATGCATTTAAAGTCTTTTTTGAATACATTCAGTGGCTTGACCTCGACAGCCCTCTGATGTAGAGAATTCCACAGGTTGTCTGCCTTTTGAATAAAGAAATATTTCCTCATCTCAGTCATAAATGGTTTACCCCATATCCCGAGTCTGCATTACCTGGTTCTAATGGAAACATCTTCCCTGAATCTAGTCTGTTTGACTCTATTAGAATTTTATACATTTCAATCAGGTCCCCTCCCATCCTTCTGAACAAAGGCCCAGTCAAACCAAAGTCTCCTCATAGGACAGTCCTGCCATCCATGGTATCAGCCTAATGAACCTCTGCTGCACTCTGTCTATGGCAAGCATACCCTTTCTTAAGTGAGGAGATCAAAAGTGTATGCATACTCCAGGTGTGGTCTCACCAAGGCCCCGTAGTAAGACACCTCTACTTCTGAACTCAAATCCTCATTAAATGAAGACTGTTTGCTTTTCTAATTGCTCACTGCATCTGCCTGTCTACTCTCATTGACTGGTATATAGGGACGCCGAGATTCCTTTGCACATCCATATTTCTCCATATGTCACCATCTTCTGGTTTGCACACTGAAGTGTATAATTTCACATTTAGCCATGTTGTACTGCATCTGCCACATATTTGCTCACTCACTCAACTTGTCTAAGTGACCTTGAAGCCTCCTTGCATCCTTCTAACAACACACAATCTTATCAAGTTTTATGTCATCAGCAAACTTAGAAATATTTTATTTGGTTCCCTCACCTAGGTCATTTTATAAATATATCACGAATAGTTGAAGCACAAGTACTGATCCTTGCAGTATTTCACTAGCCATTGCCTGCCACTCTGAACATGACCCATTTATTCTCACAGAGATAGTGGGAACTGCAGATGCTGGAGAATCTGAGATAACAAGGTGTAGAGCTAGATGAACACAGCAGGCCAAGCAGCATCAGAAGAGCAGGAAAGCTGACGTTTTGGAAGGGTCTAGGCCCGAAATGTCAGGTTTCCTGCTCCTCTGATGCTGCTTGGCCTGCTGTGTTCATCCAGCTCTACACCTTGTTATCCCATTTATTCTCACTTTCTGTTTCCTGTCTGTGAATCAATTCTCAATCCATGTCCATATATATATTCCCCTATCCACGTGCTTTCACTTTGTCCACTAATCTCTTATAAGGACATTATTAAAAGGCTTCTGAAAATCTAAATATATACATCTAGAGGTTCTCCCTCATCTACGCTATAAGTTACATTCTCCAAGAAATTCCAGTTGATTTGTTAAGCATAATTTGCCTTTCATAATCCAATTAATGTTTTCCAAAACTTCTGTTATATTTATTATTATGAATGTTCTTTTATAAAGACTCTAGAATTTTCTGCATAACTAATATTAGGCTAATTGGTCTGTAATTCTGTTTTCTCTCCTGCCCTTTGGAAATATTGTTACATTTGTCACCCTCACATCTGTAGGTACTGCTCGAGAGTCTATAGAATTTTGGAAGATGATCACCAATGAGACCATCCAGTATTTTCAGAACTATTTCCTTTAGTGCTTTGTAATGTAAATTAACAGGCCATAGGTTTGTCAGCCTTTAACCCCATCGATTTCCCCAGCAGCTTGATCTTACTAATACTGATTCCCTTCAAATCTGCCCTCTCACTCAACCCTTGGTTCTCTAAAATTTCTGAGCGTTTATATGAGCTCTTTATGAATACAGAACCAAAGTATGTGTTCAAATTATTCTGCCATTTAATTGTTCTCCATTATGATGAATGTAAGGGGCCTACATTTGACTTTACCAATCTTTTCCTCTTCACATATTTATATGAGTTTTCATGGTCAGTTTCAATGTTCCTTTCAATTGTACTATTATTCTCTATTTTCCTCCTCTTAATCAAAATTTTTAAAATCTTTTTAAAATCTCCTTTTGCTAAACTCTAAAATGTTGCCAATCCTCAGGCTTTTTAATTATTCTGGCAATTTTATATGCCTCCTCTTTGGATCTAATACTATCCCTAATTTATCTTGTAAGCTACCTTTACTCTTCTATTTTTGCACCCAAAGTAATGAATAATTGTTTTAATTCATGCACATGGACTTTAATTATGACTCACTGTCAACCCACCATTAACATTAATAATGTTCCCTAATCCATCTTGCCAATTTGCACTTCATAAATTTATAGTTCCCTTTATTTAGATTCAAGGCCCCAGTTTCACTCTCCATCTTAATGAAAAATTATAATCCTTTCTCATTGCACGGTAGTCAATCCAGAATACTCTGTCTCTAGTTGGCTCCTCAATACATTGGAATAAAAAAAATCATGTACACACCCCAGGAAATCTTACCCTACAAAAGCATTGCTAGTTTACTTTGTCCAATGCATATGTAAATGATAGTCACTCATGATTATCTTTGTGTTCTTATTACATGCATGTCTGATATATTGCTTAATCCCTTTCCTCACACCTCCACTACTGGGGATTATCGGTGGTGAGATAATACTACAGTTTGGGCAGCCACAGATAACCCACAATAATGTATTTTGCCCCTTGGTGTTTCTTATCTCCACCCATTCAATTTCCACCTCATGATTTTCCAAATCAATATCCATCCTCACGACTGCATTGATTTACTCATTTACTAATAATTCTATCCCACCTCCTTTTCCTTTTCAATGAATGCTCCGGGATGTTCAGTTCCTATGCTTGGTCACCCTTCAGCAATGTGTCTGTAATTGCAATTATATCATAAGCAGTTATATCTATTTCACTGCTAATTCATTTACCTTATTGCGAATGTTCCATGCACTAAGACAGAAAGCTTTTTGACTTGTCTTTTTAATCTTATTGGTCACCTAAGCTTTGCTTTTCACTGTCCCCATTTGTTTTTCATACTTGTTTTTTTCAGCTTTCCAGTCTTCTTGCCTTTTTGTCTTTTCTTTCTATCCATGTTTCTCTTTTCTCTGTCTTCTAGCATCCTTTGCCCTTATCATTCCAGCGACAACACTAGCAACTTCGCACCCTCCCACACCCAAACACACCAAGGAAATTGGTTCGGATCCAGCTGTAGCTCTCATGCTTGTACCAGTTCTGCCTTTTCCTGAACTGGTCCTAATGTCCCTGGAATCTGTATTCCTTCTGTATTTCTCCATCCTACAACATTTCTCCAGCCTCATATTTATTTGATATATCCCGTTATTTTGGCTCTCACCAGCAGACAGCACTGATAATAATCCCACATTTCCTAACTGTGAGCTCCTACTGCTTAATTTAAATCCTAATCCCCTATATTCTGCATGTATGACCTCACCCCCTTTTTACCTATGTCTTTGGTGCCAATATGGACTATGACTATGAGATAACAAGGTGTGGGACTGGATGAACACAGCAGGCCAAGCAGCATCATAGGAGCAGGAAAGCTTGACGTTTCGGGCCGAGACCCTTCATCAGAAATGGGGGAGGGGAAGAGGGTTCTGAAATAAATAGGGAGAGAGGGGGAGGCGGCTAGAAGATGGATAGAGGAGAGGATAGGTGGAGAGGAGGCAGACAAGTCGAAGAGGCGGGGATGGAGCCAGTAAAGGTGAGTGTAGGTAGGGGGGGTAGGGAGGAGATAGGTCAGTCCAGGGAGGACGGACAGGTCAAGGGGGCGGGATGAGGTTAGTAGATAGGACATGGGGGTGGGGCTTGAGGTGGGAGAAGGGGACAGGTGAGAGGAAGGACAGGTTAGGGAGGCGGAGATGAGCTGGGCTGGTTTTGGGATGCGGTTGGGGGAGGGGAGATTTTGAAGCTTGTGAAATCCACATTGATGCCATTGGGCTGCAGGGTTCCCAGGCTGAATATGATTTGCTGTTCCTGCAGCCTTCGGGTGGCATCACTGTGGCATTGCAGGAGGCCCAGGATGGACATGTCGTCTGAGGAATGGGAGGGGGAGTTGAAATGGTTCACGACTGGGAGGTGCAGTTGTTTGTTGCGAACTGAGCGCAGGTGTTCTGCAAAGCGGTCCCCAAGCCTCCGCTTGGTTCCCCCGATGTAGAGGAAGCCACAACGGATACAGCGGATGCAGTATACCACATTGGCAGATGTGCAGGTGAACATCTGCCTGATGTGGAAAGTCTTCTTGGGGCCTGGGATTGGGGTGAGGGAGGAGGTGTGGGGGCAGGTGTCGCACTTCCTGCGGTTGCAGGGAAAAGTGCTGGGTGTGGTGGGGCTGGAGGGGAGTGTGGAGTGGACAAGGGAGTTGCGGAGGGAGCGGTCCCTCCGGAAAGCAGATAAGGGTAGGGAGGGTAAAATGTCTTTGGTGGTGGGGTGAGATTACAAATGGCGGAAGTGTCGGAGGATGATGCGTTGGATCCGGAGGTTGGTGGGGTGGTACGTGAGGACGAGGGGGATTCTTTTTTGGTTATTATTGCGGGGACGGGGTGTGAGGGATGAGTTGCGGGAAATGCGGGAGACACGGTCGAGGGCATTCTCGACCACTGTGGGGGGGAAGTTGCAGTCCTTGAAGAACGAGGACATCTGAGATGTATGGGAGTGGAATGTCTCACCCTGGGAGCAGATGCGGCGGATGCGAAGGAATTGGGAATAGGGGGTGGCATTTTTGCAGGAAGGTGGGTGGGAGGAGGTGTATTCCAGGTAGCTGTGGGAGTCAGTGGGCTTGAAATGGACATCGGTTTCTAGGTGGTTACCTGAGATGGAGACAGAGAGGTCCAGGAAGGAGAGAGAAGTGTTGGAGATGGTCCAGGTGAACTTCAGGTTGGGGTGGAAGGTGTTGGTGAAGTGGATGAAATGTTTGAGCTCCTCGTGGGAGCACGAGGCGGCGCCGATGCAGTCATCAATGTAACAGAGGAAGAGGGGTTTAGGGCCAGTGTAGGTGCGGAAGAGGGATTGTTCCACGTAACCTACAAAGAGGCAGGCATAGCTTGGGCCCATGCGGGGGCCCATGCCCACCCCCTTTGTCTGTAGGAAATGGGAGGAATTAAAAGAGAAGTTGTTGAGGGTGAGGACGAGTTCGGCTAAGCGGATGAGGGTGTTGGTGGAGGGGGATTGGTCAGTTCTGCGGAACAGGAAGAAGTGGAGGGCCTTTAGACCATCTGCATGGGTAATACAGGTGTATAGGGACTGGACGTCCATAGTAAAAATAAGGTGTTGGGGACCGGGGAATTGGAAGTTCTGGAGGAGGTGGAGGGCGTGGGTGGTGTCACGGACGTAGGTCGGGAGTTCCTGGACCAAGGGGGTGAAAATGGAGTCTCGGTAGGTGGAGATGAGTTCGGTGGGGCAGGAGCAGGCGGACACAATGGGTTGACCAGGGCATTCAGGTTTGTGGATTTTGGGAAGGAGATAGAAGCGGGCGGTGCGTGGTTGGGGAATGATGAGGTTGGAGGCAGTGGGTGGGAGGTCACCTGAGGTGATGAGATTGTGGATGGTTTGGGAGATGATGGTTTGGTGCTCGGGGGTGGGGTCATGATCCAGGGGGCGGTAGGAAGAGGTGTCGGAGAGTTGGCGCTGGCCTCAGCAATGTAGAGGTCAGTGCGCCATACTACGACTGCCCCTCCCTTGTCCGCAGGTTTTATGGTGAGGTTGGGATTGGAGCGGAGGGCTGCATGTTCTGCGGTGGAGAGGTTGGAGTGTTTGAGAGGAGTAGAGAGGTTGAGGTGATTGATGTCTCGACAGCAGTTGGAGATGAAGAGGTCGAGGGAGGGTAGGAGGCCTTGGGGTGGTGTCCAGGAGGAGGGCTTGTGTTGGAGGTGGGAGAAGGGGTCAGTAGAGGGAGGGTTAGATTCGCGGTTGGAGAAGTAGACTATGACTACTTGGTTTCGAACCATTCCCTTCAGAATGCCCTGCAGCTACTCCACAATGTCCTTGACCCTGGCACCAGGGAGACAGCATAAACTGAAGACTCTTTGGCAGCTACAGAAGTGCCTGTTCTGGTTATTATTGCTTCCCCTATTATTGTAGCCCTGCCATCCTTCTACATATGGTGCAATGGACTTGGCTTCTGCTTCTTCCCTAAGAAGTCATCTGTTAGAGAGGGGACTACCTTGGCAGACTCCTGCACTACCTGCCTTCCTCTACTTTGCCTAATGGTCACCCATCCCCTTTCTGTCTGTTCAGCCTTTACCTGTGGTGTGACTACCTCTCTGAATGTACTATTGATGTCAATCTCAGCATCACCTATTCTCCACAGTAAGTCCACTCACTACTTCCGCTCTGAAATGCAGTTTGCCTGTAGCTACAGCCAGACATAGATACTGCACATGTGGTTACCCTGGATACAGTAAATGTCCATGATTTCCCATATAGTGCAAGAGGAGCATAGCATAAGTGCAAGATCTGCTGCCAGGTCTTCCCTTTAGATAAAGCTTGTTATTTACTCCATTGAAAGAAAATTAGTTTTGCTGGGACCTTATTTCATTCCAGACACTTCTGCTGCAATGCTTAAGTTAACTTCCCTTCCATTACTTATATCAGTTTGTTATATTGGCCCTATCATTGTCAGTTAAATCTGAGTACAGCTACTTTTTTAAAGAAAGAAATGTGCTTTTCTGGTTTACAGCAAATTGCAGGCAGCCCATTACAGCAGTTGTACAAATTATACAGATCACAGGCAATAAGCAAACAATCTGTACACGTTATAATCAAAACTTTGTGCATCTCTACAAAATCCCTACTCATTTTCCTTTGTTCTAAGAGGTTTTGTATCTTAATACCAATAGAGATCACTCAGACAGGTGAGTCAATTAACTCAATGATCCTTTATGCTGTCTACAATTGATTAATAAACAGAAGTTTAGCTACGAATACAAAGCAAGCAAATTAAAGCATAAGGCTCACAACCTAGCTTAAATATTACTTGTGAATGGTCAACCTGGCCTAGTTCTCCAAAGGGGCCATGGACACCAACGTGGTTGTTTCTGTCATGGTTGTTCTCCAGAGTCATCACCGCCTGGGCTTGCTTCGTTCCCTTCTTTGTAGGGTAGGCGATTACTTCTTTGCCTTCGATTACATCGTGAAGCTTTGTATGTTCCTTCTCCTGTATCCTGATATCTTTGCTGTTGACTGGGCAGCATGATGGCTCAGTGGTTAGCACTGTTACCTCACGGCGCTGAGGACCTGGGTTCAATTCCACCCTTGGGCGACTGTCTGTGTGGAGTTTGCACAATCTCCCTGTGTCTGTGTGGGTTTCCTCTGGGTGCTGTGGTTTGCTCTCGCAGTCCAAAGATGTGCAGGTTAGGTGGGTTGGCCATGCTAAATTGTCCATAGTGTCTAGGGTGGGAAATGCATGGATAAGGTAAGGGGTGGGTCAGGATGGGATGCTCTTTGGAGAGTCAGTAGGGACTTGATGGGCTGAATGACCTGCTTCCACACTGTAGGGACACTATGACTGCCCATGTGAGCAGCTACTAATTACATCACTGTGCAATGGCTGTTTATCACCCAAGTCAATGTTTGCTAATCATTCAAATCCACAGTATCTTGTCAGCTGCTGCAGACAGCAGACTTTGAGACTCCTCACTGTCAGATTTGATGTATTTTGGCATTCACAGAAGAACAACACCAGGTTTTAAAACCTAGCCTTACAACTAAATTTCTTCTTCCATCTAACCATTCTGGTTAACCTCCTCAAGCCTCTTTTCAAAAGGCGTCATATTCTGCAGAATACTCGGTGAGTAGAACCACATGTCATGCTGAACTTGCACCAACTAGAACTTTATAAAGGTTCAGCACAACTTCTTCCATGCTTTTAGATTCAATCCCTCTTTTTACAACGCCCAAGGTCCCAAATGCTTTGCTAATGGTTTCATCAATATGTATCACTATCCTCAGAGATCTATACACGAGAACCCCCTTTTAGTCATTTGAACTGTGCTGTACTGTTGTGTTAAATATTGCTTCTCCCAGTCTCTTTTGCCAAAAAGCACTACCTCAAATTGTTGTGTATTAAGTTCTGTCTGCCACTTGACTGCCATCTTTCAAGCCTAAGTATATATTTATTCGGTCAATTGATTTCATGCATACTGTTTGTCACCTTTACAAGTTTGGTACCATTGAGAAAATTTAAATGTTTTCTCTAAATTATAAATTCCAAATCATTGTTGTGGTTCCAATATCTGTGGAAGTGTGTCAAAATATTTGTTTCTCGAGGGCTCTTCTAGAGATTTTCTCTGGGACTACAGCTTGCTTTTCAGGAGTTTCTCTCTTTGCTTCTCATTAACTCCATTATTAGCTCATGCAGTCATGTGCTAGGTCACATTGCCTTTTGTATTGGCGTTGCATTTTTTTCAGGGGTTTCTTCCTTAGGTGAAAAGATGGCACAAATACCATGCTGAAAAGTTGAGTCCTCAGTGGTACGGAGTGCAGGGGTAAGATGTAATGGTGGGTCAACGTCCTCATACTCAGACGTGGACTGCTGGTTACTGCCATTTAAGTTGGATGTGTATTCAGAAAGGTTGGACCTGCAGTGGAGATTAGTAAGAACTAGGTTAATGTTCAATCCAGTCCCTATTCCTGTGTCTCCTGTGGATCGAATGATTGCTGATTCAAGGCAGGATACAATTTTTCCCTTGGTGCCTATGTCTTACTGTCTGCAATGACAATGCCAGCCTGATCCCCTGCAGGTTCATATGCCCCCTCTTCTTCATGGGATAATATTCTTACTTCAGTGACTCTTCCACATGTCTTTACCCAAATACTTGTGTTATCCTGCAGTCAGATGGGAAGATATAGTGTCAACTCACTGGACCACTAACCCCTTTATGTACATGCTACCCTGTGACAGATAATAATTTGTACACACTGGTACCTCTCTGCCACATGTACAATTATACCTGCATGAACTGCCTTACACACATTCAGGTGTCATGTGCATCTAGTGCTCAGGCTAAGAGCACAAATTTGCATCTGCCTCCCTCTCCAATCACACACATACATTGCTTGAATCTTCCATGACAACCTTCCTTCCTGAAATGTCACCATGCTACTTCCATTTGTGGATTGGGAGATATTATTAACTATTTCCCTGTTCTACACCCTTTTCCAGCACATGAGGACACCACAGATATTCGCCATTGCATGGAAAATCTTTCCCAAACATCTTCATGGTGTAAAATCCATCGATAGGTTCACTGCCACCATACTTTATTCCCAGAGCATTTTTACAGATTTGGCTTGGTCTAGTGTGGTAGCTCAAAGTCACATGGTAGTCTGACAAGAAGAGGCTCTTAAACAAGATGGAGGTAATTGTATGAAAGCAACTATATCAAAGTTAAAAACTGAAAGAACTGCAAATGCTGTAAATCAGAAACAAAAACAGAAATTGCTGGAAAAGCTCAGCAGGGCTGGCAACATCTGTGGAGAGAATTTAGAGTTAACATTTCAGGTCGAGTGACCCTTCCTCAGTTACATTGTTACTGACACTATTAGAGAGACCCCGAATGTGGACCCCAGCATATCAGTGCAAAAGGCAAGGCTGAAGAATTTGCGAGCATGATTAACCAAGTCTTGAGGTCCAGTGAGTCATTTAATTGTCCACCACCATGCATGATATAACATATAACTCGACGGTATTGCTTGGATTTAATCCATTGGTATGGTGTGTTTGTGCCTTTTGTAGAGGTTGATGTGTAATTTTACTTTTTTATAGAAAAGAAATATTTTCCTTCTGGGTGGGTTTCAGCAGAACAAAGCTAATTTGTTTAACTCAAGAAAGTCTGCCTGCCAAATTCTTTATACATACGCACAAACAGTCAAGCAAACACTGGATTGGCAATACATCCTTATGAAATTCAAAACCGCTGCTATGATCAAATGAGAAGTGGGAAAAGAATAAACCCAACCTAACCCTCATCATCTGGTTGTAACAAGAATAATCAGAATCTGGAAAATGACCTCTTGCATTTTGCTGTGCCATCATTTACAAGACATTCTCTAGTACTCAATTGCCAATATTTCTCTCAAGTTCACCAGCAAAATAGTTCATTAGCTGTTTGAAGAGTGTTAAAAGTTCAATATTCTATATAAACTGCCTTTTTAAAAATACTTTTTGTGAACAAAGCTGCATTTTCAAGTAGTGTGGGTATCAATCCGTGTGCCCTTGTGATTTCATGGTAAATTATTAATTCCCCCATACTTTGCTAGCAGACAGAACATGGACATTGCTGTGATTAATGATCCAAGTACATGGTATTATTTCTTGGAAATATTTTAAAGGAATTTAGGCGGAGTGATCAACACAGCAAATTTCCACTGGTTAAATTGCCACACAAAACTTTGTTGCGGAAGTTGTAAGTCAGAAGATCTTCTCTGGAGTTACAGTTTATTTCTGTTGCAGTTGCATGTTTTTCAACCATGGAGATTTAAAGTTTTTAGTAGTAATCTTTCTTGGAATCTGGGAAAATCTGACATGACTGCATTTATTACACATCCCAAGTTACCTTGAGAAGATGGTTGTGGATCTTCTTGTTGAATCAGTGCAGTTTGTCTGTTGATGCAGCTGCCACAATGGTCTTAGATAGGAAATTGCAAGACATTGACCGAGTTATGATGAAGAATTGGTTACAAATACCCAATTCAGGGTGATACGTGACTTGATGGTAATAATGCCATTGCTGCTCTTGTTCTTCCCAATTTCAGACATCATAATGGGGAAGGTGCTGACAAAGTAGTAGGAAGTTCCAACAGCATGTCCTGTAGATTGAATGTGCTATAGCCACAGTATTACAACAGTCAGTAATCCAGTATCCAGAGTCCACATAGAAGGTGTTGGATTTCCTGATTTTTATGCATTCATCTAAGCTAGTGGTCATTAGGTGCCCACTGACTTAGTTTGTCAATGAAAGAGTGATTTGAAGGGTCAGCAAATGAGCCAATTATCACAAGGTAACCAGCCTCTATATTGTTCTTGCAGCCATGGCATTGGTTGACTTGTAAATTCCCAATTGTTACTACTGGGTTCTGAGGAAGAGTCACTGGACCCGAAGAGTTAACTCTGTTTTTCTTATTCACAGATGCTGTCAGACCTGCTGAGCTTTTCCAGAAACTTCTGTTTTTGTTACTAATGGGGATTCAGAGGTGACAAATGGTCTTGGGGTCATCAAGTCATAGAGCTGTACAGCATGGAAACAGACCCTTCGGTCCAACTCATCCATGCCGAACAGATAAACTAAATTAATCTAGTCCAATATGCCAGCATTTGGCCATATCCCTCTCAACTCTTCCTCTGCATATACCATCCAGATACCTTTTAAATGTTGCAATTGGACCAGCCTCCACAACTTCTTCTGGCAGCTCATTCCACAAACGCACTACCCTCTGTGTGAAAATGTTGCTCCTTAGGTCCCTTTTAAATCTTTCCCCTTTCACCTTAAACCTACATCTTCTAGTTTTAGACACCCCCACCCTGGGGAAAAAACCTTGGCTAATCACCCTACCCAAGCCCATCATGATTTTATAAACCTCTATAACATCACCTCTCAGCCTCTGACGATGCAGGGAAAATAGCTCCAGCCTTTTCAGCCTTTCCCTGTAGGTCAAACCTCCAAATCTGGCAACATCCTGAAGAAGGGTCCAGACCCGAAACGTTGGCTTTCCTGCTCCTCTGATGCTGCTTGACCTGCTCTGTTCATCCAGCCATACACCTTGTTATCTAACATCCATGTAAACCTTTTCTGAACCCTTTCAAGTTTCATAACATCCTTCCTATAGCAAGAAGACGAGAATGATCAAATTTATTCTTCTACTCCTGTATAACATAATAAAAGTGTGTCATTAAATAGCTGCAGTTGTGATTTATATTTAAAACAGAGCTCATAATCAAGAACAATGTTACTGTGTGTTACGTAGTTACAGCAGATATGCTTACATTAAAACACAAACCAAACATTGACTGTTATACTAAAGTCAGAAGCACACATTTTTGAAATAATAGTAAATGATTCTTATGGAACTGATGATTTAAAGGATAAGCAGTCATCATGTAGAGGATCAGGAATAGGTCATGTAGCCTCTTAAAGTTGTTTCAATCAATATAGGCTGGTGTCCTGATTCCATTCCTTTACCCAGTCCTCCACTGGTCGCACCAATTTTTTGTTTACAGTTTAAAAAGGAGTGGTTGTAACCAATTTTATATGTGGCTTGCATTACAAGCAAGTCGACCAAGTTTCTTAAATAAAAACTAAAGAACAAGTTTATCGAAACAAAACATATTCTTGCAAAGATATAAAGAGTATTACTTAAAAGGTTTAAACTGTGCAACTATATATAACTGCTCTTTTTGAGAAGTAGCATACCCACACACCATCAAAATCTGGAAGACATGTTAAAAAAAGCTCTGGAAAGTTTTATCCAACTGCCTTTGCCAAGTAATTGTTAAATTCAGGAGAAAGAATTTTCATCCAGATTGTCTAAATGTTTTTATGTAGTCAGTTTGCACACAAGCTGTTTGCGATAAAGTACAAATACAAAATATAAACAAAATGGTAAACTGAAAGTAACATGGATATTGTAGCTGCTCCTGAGTTGCAGGCTTTCTTGTATAATTCTTATGGCTTTTACATTTTAGAAATCATAAGATTTTTATTTTGAATCATTTTGGACTTTTAGATATGTTCATGAATAGGAAAGATTTAGAAGGATCTGGGCCAAACACAGGCAGGTGAGACTCGTTTAGTTTGGGAACATGGTTGGCATGGATTGGTTGGACCAAAGGGTCTGCTTCCATGCTGCATGACTCTATGAATCTATGACTCAATAATAAGTTGTTGACTTCCCTTTGCCCTGTATTACTGAATTCTTTGAATTAAAAAAATCATTTTATTTCTAATTTTTAACATGCTGTTTGTTTCTGTATCAATTGGCATTTGCAGAAGCGAGTTTCCAAATTTGAGCGTCTTTTCTGCATAGAAATGTTTAATGATTTCACTCTTAAAAGACCTGCCTTTAGATTTTAATCAATATTCTGAAATCCAAAACACTCCAACAACATTTTCTCGACATTTTGTTTGTTGTGACCTGTTCACTGTGTCATACATCATCTGTCAGAGTATCGCACTTTCTGGTTCCATTTTCTGATGACAACTACTCACTTCTGTGGAAAGTGGGAGGAGGAGGGAACATATTGTGAACTGACATGGTGCATTTTTTCCTGAATCCTCCATCTCCATAACCGCCTTCACGGGTCTGGTAAAATTTTCCAGTTTCTCTCCCTTTTTTTTGCCTCATGTTCCTTTATAATACTGAGAACTTTAATCAAATTCTCTCTTAACCTGCCAAATTCCAGGGATTTGGGTAATCTGTGTAATGTAACCCCTATTTGATGATGTTATCCTGATAAACCTATGCTGCGCTCCCTCAAATGATGTGGAGGTGTCGGTGCCGGACTGGGATGAACAAGGTCAAAAATCACACAACACCAGGTTGTAGTCCAACAGGTTTATTTGAGCCTCAGTCCTTCTCCAGGTGTTAGTCCATCAGCCTTGTTAATTTTTTTTAATTCTATCTGTTCATGAGATGAAATTTGAAATGCTCTGTAACAGTCTAAGATATGGAATATTCAGTAACATTAATTGGGTAACAGCCCTGTACTAATACTTCTGTTCATTTTTTAAAATAAATGTATAATATTTCCTCATCATGAAGTAATTTATAGGTTTCAGAATTGTACTAGGCCTGTTCAAATTCCCGACAGGAATTTGGGATTTATTTTTATACTTTTGTTCTATGCGCGAATTAAAACACAGAACCAATGTGTTGTGACTTTGAATCAATTTGTTCTAAGGTTTTTATGATGCTTTATTAAAGCAGTGTAAAGTTCCGCAAAGTAATTTAGTCGAGGCACTGGTATGATGAGCATGAATGTCTGAGTGTGATCATTCTTATCGCACTGTCTATGTACATCACATTGTCATAGTCAATGTGTTAAATTAACATGTGAAAATCATTACTAAACAGCACAATCATTGAGAGGATCTTACATCCTTCACTTCTTTGTATGTTGCAAGTGATTGTTTGAACAGATTGTGAAGTCTTGACTTGATCATAAACAAAAATTTTTCTTCATGTGCTCTTCAAAAGTGTTGAGAAATCAATGTCTACATATTGACTAGCTCAGTGCTCCTCTCAGCCAAAGTATTAACCCTGCTTCAGTAGTAGGGCTGTCTCACATCTGAGTCAGAAAGCAATGGGTTCTCAACCCACCTCTGGGAATTGAGTGACAATCACTTCATTGATGCACTCAGACTTATCATTTTTTGGGTGAGATTTTAAGTGGATTTTTCCCTCTCAGGTGCATGTATAAGATCCCATGACTCTATTGTAAACAAATAATAGAGCAGAGGAGCTCTTCCTAATGTCTTGACCTACATTTATCCTTCATCCAAAATCACTAAAACTGACTGCCTGATCATCCTGTTGCTGTTGTTTGTGGAATCTTGGCTATGTACAAGTTAACTGTCATGTTTCCTGCAGTAAAACAGTGACTAATCTTCAAAAGTACTTTATTGATTAATTTTGAAACATTCTGAATCACTAAAGATGCTTTATAAATGCAATTCATTTGTTTCTTTTCAATTATTTTTCTTTAATACTGAACCTCAACATAAATATTTTAAAAAATAGAAATTTGGCAACAACTGCCCATTGTTTTGGAAAAAACATATTGTTCAATAATAAAGATAGAAGGTAATGGAGTGGATTGTGCTTTTATTGGAAGACATTTACCCTAAAATTGCCCTGTAGAATATCAGCCCAGTCTTGATTTGAAATTCCTTTCCCGTTGCCTCAGTGGATGTATCAACATAAACGACTAAAATAAATAGTTAAGCACATCTTAGCATTCAAATGCTAGCATCACACAGCTACTATTATTTTACAAGTCATACATTCTCCCTCTGCCCTATTAGTCTCTGAAAGACTTGCTGAATGAATCGTCTAAATTTGTTCAGTCGGCTTTAGCATCCTAGTCCCATGTGACAATCAAATGACAGAAGCCATCAACTCAGCACTATTAGAAGGTGAGAATATTTCAGTGTCAGGTCATGTCAGTTTAGAAATGTTCTTCCCTTTATACTAATGGAACAATAAACTGCTATCACCCAACCTCTTTAACAGCAAAAGAAAAATAGTCATTTGAGTTAGCTGCAGAGCATTTGTGCACATGCATGGTTCTCTAGTCACTGTCTAAACATTTCTGACAAGCAAAGAACAGTCTCTGTTTTTCTGATCAGTGACTGTAAAAACAATATTTTGGTATGTTTTGTACTTTATGAACATTTTTGTTTTGTGGGAATAGACTGAGAAAAAATCTTATCTAGAAACATTGTGGCACAGAAATCAGTCAAATGGTTTACTTCACACCAAAGACATTAAATGTTGTTTTTGTTATCATTGTGTTTCTTATAGGTCCTCAGTGGCATCCTTCACGGGTTGGTCTTCAGCTGGAATGCAGTAAGCTTTATTAAGTATTGATATATAATTTTTTTTTTTAAATTTGTATTTTAGGGTAGAATTATGATGATGGACATTTAAGTAATAAAAATAATGGGAACTACATACTAAATTACTATTACAGCTATTAATATTTGATCAGTTTGTGTGATCAGTAGATACTTCTCTTAGCTTTTAATGAGGTTATGTTGAAATCTATGTAGGAATAAGAGAGTTGCGAACTTGAGACAATTAAGCGACTCTTGGATAGGCACATGGATGATACTATAGTGTAGGGTGTCCAGGGTAGTTTGATCTCAGTAGGAGAATAGGTCGGCACAACATCATGTGCCGAAGGGCTGTGCTGTACTGTTCTATGTTCTATGTTCATTGCCTTCTCTTTCACTTATTCAATTTGATCACAATTGTTCTCCATTTAAATCCATTTATTCACATTTGATCTGTACTCCTTGATACCCTTCCCCAGTACAAGTCTACTGGTCTCAGCCTTGAAAATTTAAATTGACCCAGCATTCACATTCTTTTGGAGGAGGCCAAATTTATAGGTTTTCCCTATTTTGGGTGAATAATTCCTTTCTAATTCAGTTCCTGAATGCCTTAGTTTTAATTGTCTGATAATACACAGCAGAATAAATCCTTTGCATCTAACCTGTTAAATCCAAATATTTGAAATGTTTTGATTGATAAATTTGGTTAATGCAAGGGGTTACAAACCAGTTTAATTAAATCCATCAATATAATTTAATCTTCAAGGCTTTGTGCACTTCTGGAGAATGTACATTGTATCTCTTTAAGGCTAGCATATCTTACTTAAACACCAATGTTGAATGGAAAAATTGCCATCAGATGAGGCATCAATTCTTCATTTTTGGTATTCCAATACAGTTGAAATCACTTGACATTCTGTTAGCTATTTCGTTAACTTTTTGCTCATACATGCTATTTTTTAATGATTTGTGCACATGGATGCTGATATCACTCTGGTCCTCTACTCATTGTTATTGGTAATAACTATCCAATGCCTGGTGATAGTGTCACATAACATATTGGGTTGTATGCTCAGTGTGAAGACTGAACTGTGTGTAATGGCTATTTGCACTGTTCCTGTTGTGGATAGGCAATCTGAGGAGCTTGAGATCAAGTAAATTTTTCTCTGATTGCCTCACCACCTGCCACTCAATCACTCTAGCAGCTATGTTCCTTAGGATTCTGTGATCTCGGTAATGATGCTACTAAATCGCACTTAAATAGAGACAATCCAGAGTACCGTCCTTGCCACCTTTAGTGCTTCTTCAAAGTGGTGATCAACATGGAGGAATAATGACTCAGCAGTTGAGGGTACGACAAGGGGAAACTGGTAGATGGTCATCCGTCATGGTTCCAATGCCCATGTTTGAATCAATGTTCAACACTCCTGGGACAGCTCTCTTTTGACAATGTATCACTGCACTACTACTTCTACTGAGCTCTGTCTGGAATATTGACGGGAAGGCAAGGTTATGTGAGTATGTCATTGCCAGGCTCTTGTTTGACTAGGCCATGGCGCTGCCAAGTTTGGTGCAAAAGCCCAGGTGTATGTAAGAAGGACAGTATCAATAGGGCTTTGTGCCATTCTTATTTCCATTGTTTAGGTAAAGGCCAGGTAGTCTGCCGGTTTCATTAAATTTGCTTTTGTTTTCTAGTGGCTTCATACACCTTGGTGGCCTGCCAAGCAGTTTCACAAAGCAGTTAAATGAGCTTAATGTGAAGCCTTGTCAATTATTTTAAATTTATATACAAATACATGAATTAGGAACAGGAGTAGGGAATTTGATCCTTTTTAGTCTACTCTACCATTCATGGTTGGACAGTTTGTAGCCTCAAACTCCACATTCCTGCCTGCCCCTAATAACTATTGACTCCTTATTAGTCAAGAATCTATCTACAGAAGTTGCTGGAAAACCTCAGCGGGTCTGGCAGCATCTGTGAAGAAAAAAACAGAGTTAAGGTCTGGTGATCCCTCCTCAGAACTGTTCTGAAGATGGGTCACTGGACCTGAAACGTTAACTCTGATTTTTAATTCATAGATGCTGCCAGACCTGCTGAGCTTTTCCGGCAACTTCTGTTTTTGTTCCTGATTTACAGCATCCGCAGTTCTTTCAGCTTTTATTAAGAACCTATCTACCTCTGTCTTAAAAATATTCAATCCCCCTGCCTTCACCAGTCTCTGGGGAAAAATTCGTAAGAAACTCAACTCCCTGAGGGAATGAAAATTTTCCTTATCTCTATCTTAAATGGGAGATATCTTATTTTTAAAGTACGCCTCTAGTTCTGGACTTCTCCACATAGAAGAACATCCTTTCAGCACTTTCATTGAGAAGTCCTCTCAGGGTCCCAACATTTTTCAATAAAATTACCTAAACTCTAACAGGTAGAGACTCCCCTTCTCTAAACTTTTCTAGTAATGACTGCCGTCATTACATGCGTATCAGTTGAATGAACCTTCTCTTGACTACTTGTTATGGAATTCAATTCATTCTTCAATACGGAGACCAAAACTATACCCCGTACTTAAGCCATGATCTCACCAACACTCCATTCAACTACAGCAAACTGTCTCTTCATTTATACGTCAATTCCCTTACAATAAAGGTAACACTCTATTTGCCTTCCTAATCACTTGCTGTATCTTCATACCAACATCTTGTGAATCACATGCCTTGACACCAAGGCGTCTTTGTATCTCAGAATTCTGCAATCTCTCTCCATTTAAATAATATACTGTTTTTAAGGGTTTGGAGTAGATTTGTAGCTCGGGTTGTGGATGTTGTGATTGGTTGGCTCGCTGAGCTGGTTCATTGTTGTTCCACAGACATTTCATCTCCTTGCTGGGGAACATCATCAGTGCAGCCTCTGATGAAGCGCCATTGTGTTTTCCCTCCTGGTTTCTGTCCACATCGACAAGGAGAACCACTAATTCGATTGGGACAACACCAAGATCCTGGGACAAGCAAAGCAGAGATAAGCACAGGAGTTCCTCGAAGCCTGGTACTCCACAAAGAAAGTCATCAACAAACACATAGAACTTGACCCCATATATACTTGATTGTGATGGAAAACCAGAAATGAGGCTCAACGGACTCCAGAGTTTAAAAACCAGGTGGGAGAACATAATGGCGCTTTATCGGAGGCTGCACTGATGATGTTACCCAGCAGGGTAATGAAACGTCTGCGGAACAACAATGAACCAGCTCAGTGAGCCAACCAACCTCAAAATATACTGTTTTTCTAATCTCTTTCCAAGAGTAGACCAGTTCACATTTTCCCGCATTGTACTCACATTATTGCCCACTTACTAAAATGATGTGTGTTCCTTTGCAGATTCTATGTGTCAGCTTTTCAGCTTACTTTCTTACCTATATTTGTAACATCAGCATTTTTAGCAACCAGACATTCAGTCCATTTGGAGACAAACAGCACGGAAACAGATCCTTCGGTCCAACTCATCAATGCTGACGTGATATCCTAGATAAATGTAGTCCCATATGCCAGACATTGGCCCATATCCCTCTAAATCGTTCCTATTCATATACCCATCCAGACACCTTTTAAATGTTGTAATTGTGCCAGCCTCCACAACTTCTTCTGGCAGCCCATTCCACACACACACCACCCTCTGTGTGAAAAAGTTGCCCCTTAGGCCCTTTTTAAATCTTTCCCCTCTCACCTTAAACCTACACCATCCTAGGGAGTAGACCTTGTTTATTTAACCTATCCATGCTCCTCATGATTTTACAAACTTCTACGAAGTCACTCCTCAGCTTCCGATACTCCAGGGAAAATAGCCCCAGCCTGTTCAACCTCTCGCAACAGCTCAGACCTTGCAACCCTGGAAATATCATTATAAATCTTTTCTGAACCCTTTCAGGTCTCACAACATCCTTCCTATAGCAGGGAGACCAGAATTGCACACAATATTCCAAAAGTAGCCCGACTAATGTCCAGTACAGCCTCAACATGACCTACCAACTCCTAAACTCAATGCACTGGCTAATAGAGACGGCATACCAAACACCTTCTTCACTCTCCTATCCACCTGCGAATCCACTTTCAAGGAATTATGAATCCGCACTCCAAGGTCTCTTTGTTCAGTAACACTCCCTATGACCTTACCGTTAAATGTATAAGTCCTGCCCTGATTTGGCTTTATCTAAGTCATTTATCCAAGGCATTTCTACAGACTGTAAATAATTAAGGTCCTATCACCAATCGCCGTGGCATACTGCTCACATTTGTCAAACAGAAAAGAACACATTTAATCCCAACCTCTGCTTCCTAATAGCCAAGTAATCCTCTATCCATGTTATAATGACATTCCCCATATTCTAAGCTCTTATTTTGTGTAGTAACCTTTGATGAGGCACTTTGTCAAATGTCTCTGGAAATCTTAGAACAATATAACCATTAGTTCCCCTTTATCGGCACTTTTTGTTACTTCCTCAGAAAATTCTAACAAATCATTCAAAAGCGATTTTCCTTTCACAGAACCATATTGTTTCTATTTCATTACTAAGTGCCCTGTTACAATATTCTTCATAACAGTTTCCAGCATTTATTTTTAATGACAGATGTTAGGCTAAACGGCCTGTAATTTCTTTTTATCTATCTCCCCTCCTTCTTGAATAAAAGAGTCACATTAGCTATTTTCCTAGCTGATGGGATTGTTCTAAAACTAGGATATTTTGGAAAATTAAACTTAATACATCTACTGTCTCAGCAGCCTCTTAACACCCTATACGAAGTCTGTCAGGGCCTTTGGTTAATTAACCTTTTTTTACAGGAAACTTTTCTTTCTCTGGTTTCTCTATGAGATCCTTTCAAAATAGCGAGTACGTCTGTAAATTTCTCCTTTTCTGTAGTATCTGAATTTCCTTATTCCTTTTCCAATAAATCTCATGTGTTTCCTGTATATCCTCTATTGATATCCTCTATAAATTATAATATATAAGTTTGGACACAATATTCTAGTTGAGACCTACCTAACCCGTTCTTTCTATAGTTTCAGCCTAACTTTCTTGCCTTTACCTTATGTCTCCCTTGGAGTCTGCTATGTGGGGGATTTTGCACAATTCCCATTGATGCTGCAGAAACATCTTTCTGGCCATTGGAAAATCCAGGCCAGTGTTATTCCTTTCTTAATCTTTTTTCCTGTCCTCTCATTTTCCTTTTCGTTTACTTTTTAGCCACTGAATACTGTTGCATCTATCTCTTTACAGTTATCTTCTGTGCCATATTTTCTTTTTTCCTTTGCTTGCTTATCTCACTGTAGGTAGGAGTAGCATTTACAAAACTGTCATCTGGTTGTCTGAAAAACTAGTTCTCCTTTCTTGCTTTTGAACCAGAGAAGTGACAAACAACTTAAGATTATTGTGGTTACAGGATAAACACAAGATCAATCTTTTGTGTATTCTTTGTAACAAACAGAAACAGGTTGTCTACTGATAACAGTCCCTACAAAGAAAGTTCAAGCGAATGAATAAATTTGTCTTCTGTACATTGTGGTTAGATATTGCATACATAGGATATACAACGAATCAGGAGAACAGTAATTGGGCAACTAACATCATATTTACATTTTGTTGCCTCCTATTTAGGAATGAAATGGTATTATTGCACTTGGTTGAATAAAATTACCAAAATGTACACTGAAAGAAATATTTGTTGATCGAATGATGTCTCGAGGTTGTGATCTAAAACAAGTACAATTGGTTGAACCTCCTTCCATTAACATTTCAACGGGTGAGTGTCCATTCTTCAATGATATTGCTTTGTGGAGCTAATTCCCAGTCTAGATTCATATGCACGTGTAACTTTTCATTCTTGACGGCTCCATCTGCCTCTCTGTTCAGCTGATGATGAAGCAGAGATCTTGTCACCTGGTTAATGTCTGCCTCCAAAGTGAAAACACTGAAATCCTCATTCATGAGATATATTATATAATAATAATTCTTCCAATTCTAAATAATTTCTATCTGTGTTGCAAAGGTAATTTTCAGTGTTCTGATCACTGGGTTTTGCTATGAAGTCTTGCCACATCAATCCAGCTTGAATAAAAGTTGGCCAAGACTAAATACGTCTTCCCTTTAAAATTGCACATGTCCATTGCTAGCCTTTCCCATGTCTATTTTGGACATCTTGATGAAATATATAGGCACTTGCTTGTGTATAGCTCAAAGATGGCACGACAAAATATGATTCCCAGATGTCCGCCATGAAATTTCTATAGAATTTCCCTATGCTTCTGTCATCCATTGCCATCTGTGAATCAGCGTCAGAGAACACAATGTTTACAATCTGTGCTGTTACTGCAATCTATTTCTTTCAGTTTAACGTAACAGTGTAAAGTTGTATCAAGTTACAAACGAAGCTGCCACAGACTCACTACGGACACTTGAGTATTGCCTGTACTGGTGTGGGATAGCTGGCCAGGCTTTCTCCAGTCAAGTTGGGTCTATGTTTCTTCTCTGAGCTCAAAGCTCAGGATCCTGATTAGACTGTTCTGTTGATGTCTTCAAGAACATTTATTTTTGTATGTTTTCTCTTGATCTTCCAGAAAGTTTGATTCCTGCCCAAGACCCTTGTGTTTGAGATTATCAACCCAATGTATAGATAAGATATAACTGTCTGATTGTCCTCCCTTCTGTCTTTAGTAGCCTTGATAACCATGAATGTCAAGTTACTGCCTAGCAGCCTTTATCACCACATCTCTCCTTAATAAGCAGCGCCTGGTTCTGCATTGTACAGCAGGCTATTGTAGAGACTTAGCTTTTAACCGTAATGGTGCAGTGTAGAATGTTTCCACCATTAGATGTGCCTCGCCCATGTCGTAGACTTTGGCCAGCACAAAGAATTTTGGTGCCCTTACTTTGCTGCTGCAACTCAAAATTGAATATAAAGGAAAATGAGATGCCTTAGATCCAAAGATGTGCAGGTTAGGCGAATTAGCCATGGGAAATGTAGGATTACAGTGACAGAGCAGGGGGTGGGTTTGAGCGGGATGCTCTTCGAAATGGAGGTGTGGCCTGGATGGGCAGTTTCCACACTGTAGAGATTCAACAAATGACATTTTACCTTTATTTACTTGATAAAATAAATTTGAATTTGGCACCCTTTAGACCCAGGTACCCCAGGCAACGACCTACTTTGTGTACACCATCTGGCCGGAACCAAATAAATCAAAGGTGTATTTCATTAGCTTGAGCCCGATATTTTATATGTGGCCAGGCATTTTTGAGATTTCTTTAAATTGCAGTAACTTCAACAAAGGTTTGTGCTTTGATTTGATTTTGAATTTCAGTCTCACGAGGCCGTCTATGAGACTTTGACAGGCTCATTAATCTGCTAATGCTTTGTCAATGCTTGTGTAGCTCTGTTCTGTCTCTAAAGTTCTTTGCTGTGATATAAACAGGTTTTCATGTTCTGTCAGTCTGCACATAGATAAGGGTTGCTATTTCTGTGGTTGATTCACCCACAGTTGCCCTTGTGAATAAACTTGGATTATGGTATGTTAGAACATCAGTAGAAGGTGTCTTCTCTTCAATCTTTGCAGAAGTTACAGCCTGTTTCTGACTCCATACCATTGCTGACCTTTTTTCTTTCATAGAGGCCTCTTATGGGTTGAATGAGGCAGCAGAGCTGGGGATCAACTTTCCTACTTATCCACAATGCCCAAGAAACACCATACATCATCTTCAGCACTGCAAATTTATTCATGTCCTCTGGCCTCTTTGAATCTTGTGTAATGCCTTCTTCTTGGATAATATGTTCCAGAAATGCATTCATCATTTAGGAAATTAACATTTCTAATTTAGAATAAGTATTGCAATCTTTAGTGCCTTTAATGTGTTCTTGACCCCTCTGATCATGTTCCTTCTTTGTTTCACCTTGCTCTAGGATATCACCATAGGCCAAAGTGTCCCATGTTTCTCTTTTATGGTTCTAGACAATGCCTGTTGGAAAATCTCTAGTGTAGGCAGATCTGTAACAGTCACGGTTGAAGCAATACTGCCCCAGGGTCACCAGACTCGAAATATTTACTCTGTTTTCTCTCCAAGATCTGTTGAGTTTCTGCAGCAGCTTCTGGCTTTGTTTGTTTCAGATCTTCAGCATCTGCAGTTCTTTGTTTTGTTTTACTGCCTCAGTGATGCCATAAATGTAATCAACAATCTGGACTCCTGTTTTAAGGATCACTGTCACCATTATGTCCATTTTTGTGAAAAAAATTGTGTTTTGCTAATTTTTCCAAACAATCATCCACAGATGAAACAGAATGGGTTTCTCTTCTAACTCCTCTATTTAACAGAATGAGATCCACATATAATCTTAGTTCTTCATTTGCCTTTGAAACAATTTCTGGAGCTTTGCATCTTTTTTTGGTTCTGTCACTAGTGAAATGACATTCTTTCAACCATGCTGCATAACTAAATTTTTACTTTTCCCATCAAAGGATTAGGAATTTTCCTACAAGTGGATACACTTTGCATTTTCTTGCATAATAATGTGATATTGCTGCTTCAAATTACCTGAACCTTTAAAAATCTGAGGAAACTCATGCCAAAATTCACTCTGGTTTTAATTCTAGGTAAGATAGATGCAAATAGGCTTTCCAAAGTGTTAAAAGTTGATTGTTGTTATCAAGGTTTAGAAATGAAGATGAAATGCAGCATCCTGTAGCCTTTAACGAAACCAAGAAGCCATGTATGGAGTCCTAACTTTGTATGATTTATTTCTTTTTAGAATTTATGTAATTAAAATGGTGCTGGTTTACGGCAACAAGTACACATTTTCATAAATGCACAGAACAATAAATTACTATTACTATTGGAAGGAAACTGTTTTTATGCTCAGTTTTTAAAGAAGCTCCTAAATTGTTTCAATGTGTAATACCTTCCTTGTTTTTGTAGGTATTATCACCTGATTTAGAAAACGAGTGCGACAAACTATGAACAAAAATTATGCAAAAAGTGACTTGAATTGAATGATCTTTCAACATTTTCACATAATCAGCCGCAATGTTGCCAACGTTTGCATAGTCCCTTGATATATGAAAGTTACTTCATGCTCGTGATTCATATTGGGAGTTCAAACATGAATAAATCAATGTTTAAGAGTCCCATGTGCATTGTATTTTAAAAGCGGGATGAGCAAATGTTGTCATCATTACAGCAGCTGTTTGTCTTGTGTTCAGCATGAACCTCTGCCAGCATTGGTGAGATCAGAACTTTGTCTTTGGTAGGACATTTGGAGTGGCATGGAGCGGATTAATGTCCTATTAACACTCCGTTATACAATACATGGAAGTGACTGTGCTCTGTGCTTTCTGAAGAAGCCAATCTGAAGAAGGGTCCTTGCCCAAAACATCAACTTTCCTGCTCTTCTGATGTTGCCTGGCCTGCTGTGTTCCTCCAGTTCCACACTGTGTTATCTTTGACTCCAGCACCTGCAGTTTTTACTATCTCCGAGTGCTCTGTGCTTGTACAGTTAATGTACATATTGTATGAAAAATGTTAGAGCAAATTCCATAGTAGTGTATAAAGTATGCATTGTATATTCAGCAAAGAAAACAGGTAACACTTTATTTCAGGAACTTTAAGAAGAATTTCAATTTAGACCACAGATAACAAGAAGCCTAAGGAACTGACTACACCCCTGAATCTAATAGTTTTACACATGACTGCATCTAATAGACAGCAGTCCCCACACATCTACATGAACAGGTTTGCAAAGTGACAAAGCTGTCAGGTACCTCATCTGTGTTTTCACTTTAAAGTCATTTTCAGAGGTTTGCGGCTTACACAACACACATTTTTGAAGGCTGCCAATCCAGCCGAGATCTCCTCTCCAGTGAAAATTGCACCTATGGTGGATCTGATAAATAAGCAACTGTCCAGCAGTTGCACTTCGCCTGCACACTCTTCCTCCCCTATGGCAGATGGAAGTCCCGTTGCAGTGAGGCAAGGAGATCAGTTCTAATTTGTCTCCAGCCCCTCGCCCTCCACCTGTTCCCCAATCCCACGTCCTGCGGTGTCTGCAATGGGCACCAACCACACCGTGCATGGAGCCTGGTGAGGGCAGCAACATTTTGCAGCCACCTCCTATGGCCTGTCAATTTTTGTGGTTGATATCACAGCCCAATTCTGAGCATGTGCCAGCTGTATTTCTGCAGTCTGAATAATCTCTCCGTTTACACATTTGTACTTGAAACATTCGAGTTAAATTATATTGTTTTCAGAGACCGATTTCAGTACTGTGAACATCCTGCCCATTATGTTCCATCAAGCACAAATGTGCACTTAAAACATAAGGTGGGTTTTACTCTCTAGGAGTGGATTGAAATGTGGTCTGGGGGCTCTGCTTAATTGGGAGGGAAGACTCAGAGTGTAGAATCTGTTGCTTTGCTGACTTCCCTGATTAAGTAAAGATTGGGAAGTTTGAGGTTGATCTTCCCATCCCCCATCTAATTGTGGCCCCTAATTGATCACTTAAAGGCCATTCCTGGGCTCTAATGCATTGCTACTAATATTCTACCACTGTTGGGAGTTAGCTCACGGCACGTACCCATGAGTTTGTGAGCTTGTGGTCCTCCTGATTGACAACACTGTATCTCCTGGATGCTGTATGAGCAGCAAGACCCACTCCTGCAGAAAATCTTTACCCATCCTTAAACATTGAACCTCACTTTTCTCTGGGGCCTGCTTAACTGCCCTTAGTGAATCTGCCCAAACATACCTCTATCTTGGATCTCCGGTGCTGCTGCCTTCATCCCCTTCTTGCTGCAGTCCCATCCATGGGCACTGTTCTTGGTGGCACTGTTTGGACTGAAGAGCTGCCAGCCCTGTGACTTACAACTGTTGAAGGCAAGAACCTTGTCTTAAAGGCAGGAACACCAACAGCAGGCATGTAAGCACCTGACCTGGGTTTAATCTTGGTGGGACTTGCAGAACTGGCTGTGACAGTGTTGGCTTCTTAGCTATTAGAGTCAGAGAGTCATAGAGCATGGAAAGAGACCCTATGCTTCAACCAGCCCATGCCAAACAAGGGACATGGTGGCCATTAAGTTCAGCTCATGGTTTTGTTTAAAAAAAGCCCCTCTAATTTTGTTTAATTTACTGCCTGCAGTTCCAACCCCTACTTTCTCATCTGCTCAGTGTACTCAATGACAAATTGTACCTTTGCTTCCGGTTTTACATTTTCCAGCCATATAATGCCCTCTCTGACCTTGCTTCAAAATTGGGGTGATGTGTGGCTGTGACAATAACACTAAAACTGGAGTATTATCACTGCAAAAATTGGGGACTATTGAATTTTCTGAGTGGTAATAACACACGGTACAATTTCACACAGGCTATGAACAAAGTAGGGTCAAATTTTAATATATTTACCTGTCAAACTGCCAGAGACATACTGCTGACAAATAGATTTATTGGTGATCACAGGTGCTTGACAGTTGCCCGGTCAAGTAAGCTTATCCTTTCCTGAAAATTGAGTGCAAAATTGAAACAGCATTCAAGATTTCTTGTTAAGTGTGTCTCCAGAAAAGAAATAGTGCTCTGTTCTGCCTGCTTTTTAACTGCTGCAGGATATCCTAACATGTAAAATTAAGAACTGTGATGCATACACAGTCTTATAACAGAAAATGCACTGGCTACTGTCTTGATAAAGGGGGTCTGTGTGCATGCATCCTCGTGGTCTTTGGTAGAATATTGGACTAATAATTCAGCCTTCAGTTAATGATTTGGAGACATCAGTTCAAATCCGACCATGGCAGCTTGCAATCTTATATACAATAAAGCTGGTATTAATGAAGTATTAATGTATTAATAACTATATCTCCACCAGATTGTTGCAACAATACATCAGATACTCTAATGGTTTTCAGGGAAATAAAGAAATATGCTTCCCCCAGTTGATCTGATCTTTATGGGACTCCAGAGCCAGAACATCATTTCCAACAACCCTTTGAATTTGCCAAGCAAGCCATTCAGTTGTCAAGAGGGTGACTCATCATCAAATAAAAACAGAAAGTGCTCCTATTTCACTTCTTCAGCATTGGCAACACTTTGTTTTTATATGATCATCATCACCTCCTCAAGGGTAATTAGGAATGGCCAATAAATACTGGCCATATCAGTGATGCCTACATCCCATGAATTGTATTTCTCAAATGTGCTGAGTAGCCCAAGTTCATTGTCTGAAAACTTCTGTCCTTGCTCTCTCTCATCTTCAGCCATTGTTTGAAATATCGCAACTGAGTTGACTTTGAAAAAATTCTGCCCACTTCAGGCAATCACAATACATTTCCCTTTTGAGATCAGGATGTCAACCAATGCTGTACTATACAAGGTGCTGATATACATTGCTAAGAAAGATAATAAGGAATCCTGCTCAATGCGGAAATCATTTCTTTGGACCAACAGTAACAATTGAACACAACGTCAGGATCAAGCCCATTTTATTTTTGTGCAGTTTTAGCCAATTTCACTCCTTTGGTGTTTTACAATTAAAAAGTAATTTGAAATTACAGGTTTCTAGGTCCTCTCCCTCTATTCCTTCACCTTCTCCACTTTCCAAACTGCCATCCCCACTCAACAAATGCTGCCAAACTTTGAATGGCGCACACCCTCACAAACACTGGCACAGAAGCTCCTGGAGAAATGTGCTCACATTTCAAAAACTCATTGGTATTGGGCATTGTTAGCAGTCAGGAAGAGATAATGCTTTGCGTGAAAAATATACTTTGGCTGATTTTACGATCTTTTGCTGCAAAATTTCACTATAAATTAATATGATGTATTAATTATTACTGAATCAGCAGAAAATGTCCGACTGAAGCAATAAATATGGAATGTAATGGATTAACTCGAGGCCAGCGACAAATCTCCATATATTTTTGTGCACTAAATATGTGTGCTGTTCAGATTAAATTCCTCTTGTCTGTGAAGGTCATGAAGCTAACATATATATTCCCCTGCTGGGACTGGCAATAACAATCTTTTAACTACAGAGGTGCTTTAGGATTTTTCTTTCAAAGTTATATACACTATTTTATGAACTAGCTACATAGATTAAAGAAAAATACGATACAACTGGATAATAAACACAAATCAACTGGTTTGATAAATCGCCCATTTCAAAACAAATCACCTGTTACAATGTGGAGCTATCTAGTAAAGGTTTTTGTACTTGGCAAAATGTTCTAAAAGTCCAGGACACAGCAGTATCATACATCCCCATTTTAATATTAAAAAGACTTTTTTTTGGACAGATTCCCTTCACTTAAGATGTCTTCAAATAAAAGTGAAAACAGATTAATTGTTTAATTCTTTCATAAATCTATGCATTTCTGGCACGGCCACCATTTGTTGGCTATCCATGATCATCCTTGCACTGAATATTTTCCTAGGCCATTTCAGAGGTCAATTAAGTTGGGAGTCACATGTAGGCTAGTCCAGGTAAGGATGGCAGATTTCCTTCCATGAGTAAACCAAATGGGTTTTGGCAATAATCAATGATAATCTCAATAATGGTAACCATGAAACTAACTTTATATTCTAACTGAATTCAAATTCCACTAGGTGCCAGCATTGGGTTGAACCCGCATCCTCAGAGAATTATCTTGGGCTGCAGAATTGTTAGTTCAGCAGTATTACTGAGAATACCACCACCTGCCCATATCTTGGTACAATTCAACTATTCAAAGACCCTAATTCTTGTCAAGCCTTTTCCTTGTAAATCCCTATCTCTACATTGATCAGCAAAACTGCTTAGCTATGAAATTGGGCTGTGCCATTACACCGGTGTTGATACTGACGAAGTTCTGAGTTCAAAAAATGATTGTGAGCATTCTTATGGCCATGTCCAAGCTGCATCTTCACAGCCTACTTACTGTTAAAGATTATTCTATTCTCTCAGTTTCTCTAACTCTGCCGCATCTATTCTGATGATGCCAGCTTTCTTGAGGGGGCGTCTAAAATATCCACCTTATTCTTCAACTGAGAATTCCCCAGCACTGTATTTGACAGGCCTCTCAGCCAATTTCTGACCTGTGCCCTGCATTTCTACCCTTGCTTCCTCTCTTCCCTCCACAATAACTGTAGGGTTCACCTTGGTCCTCACCAGCTTCTGCATCCAAAGGATGAAAGCTGCCATTTCTGTCACATCCCATAGGATGCCAAGACCAAACATATATTTCCCTTTCCTTGCCTCCTTTGTCAACATTCTGCAGGAACCGTTCCCAGCAGGATACCTAGGTCCATTCTTCCCCCGTTCCCAATGTCTCCCCACGTTCCCACAGGATCTTCCCTTACAATCGCAGAAGATATAACACCTGCCCGCTTACCTCCTCCCTTCTCACCATCCAAGGTCCCAGACATACTTTCCAGGTGAAGGATTTATCTTTACTTCATTCAATGTGGTCTACAGTGTTTGCTGCTCACAATGTGATCTCCTCTACATTGGAGACACAGAACATAGACAAGGTGACCACTTTTCAAAACTCTAAAGTTCTGTCCATAAAATTGACCACAAGCTTCCGGTTGCCTGCCACTTCAACACACCACCATGTTCCCATGCCAACATTTCCATATTCCCACACCAACATTCCTTTCGCAGGCCTCCTGTAGTGTTCCAGCACGAGCTCAAACAACAACATCTCATCTTTCACTTGGGGACTTTGCAGCCTGTAGGACTCAACATCGAGTTCAATAACTTTAGAGCTTGATTCCATCCGTCCATGTTTTTTACCCACCCCCACGCCCTGGGTCTGTCATGACATGAATCACTTTTAGTAGTAGCCATTCTCTCCTACTCTCAGCTCTCATTGTCACTTATTCAGCTTCTCTTCTGTCCTGACCCACTATCAATAATTACTTTGTCTGGCTATTCCTTTCCTATCTCTCTTCTGGCTCTGTCTCCACCTATCCATTCAAGTTTCCTCCCCCCAAACCTGTTTTTAGTGTAAGTACCAGTTTTTTGCAGCTGCCATCAATTCTGATGAACAGTCACCAGGCTTGAAATGTTAATCTCATTTTCTCCCCACAGTTGCTGCCAGACCTGTTGAGTTTCTCCAGCAATTTTTCTTTTTCCCCACCTTGGCCCACCCGATGCTCTTGCTGGAAAGTGTTCTATTTGTTCTGATGCCCTTCTTTGAGACTTGGACCATTTGGTGAATCACTTGCAGGCTGTTTCAGTCACGCTGGGAACCCTCCAACTAGCTCTATTTAAAACAGCAGCCATTCGACTTGCAGGTGAGGCGCTTTTGACATATTTTTGCTTTTGGTAAAATTAATAGGCAGTTCTGTGGATTTCTTTGGAGGTATTCTAGTGATTTGTTGGATTAGGTCAGAACTGGCTTCCCTAGACTGCGAGGACAAAGCTTTTGGTGTTCTATTCACAAACAGGACACAACAGTTTGAAGAGATAGTAGGAACTGCCTATGCTGGAGTCTGAGATAACATGGTGTAGAGCTGGATGAACACAGCAGCCAGGCAGCATCAGAGGAACAGGAAAGCTGACGTTTCGGGTCAGGAGGGAAAGGGGACTCTGAAATAAATCAGGAGAGAAGAGGAGGCGATGATGGAAGGTGGATAGAGGAGCAGATAGGTGGAAAGAAGATGGACAAATCAAGGAGGTGGGGATGGAGCCAGTAAAGATGAGTGTAGGTAGGGAGTTGGGATGGGGGATGATCAGTTGGGAGGGAGGGGCGGGTGGTTGGGAGGGAAGATGGACAAGTCAAGGAGGCGGGGATGAGGCTGGTAGGTAGGAAGTGGGGGTGGGGGTTGGTCAGTGAGGTGGGAGGAGCGGATAGGTGGGAGAAAGGACAGACAGGTCAGGGAGGTGGGGATGAGTTGGGCTGGTCTTGGGACGAGTTCGGAGGTGGGGAGATTTTGAAGCTTGTGAAGTCCACATTGAGACCATTGGGCTGCAGGGTTCCCAAGCGAAATATGAGATGCTGTTCCTGTAGCCTTCGGGTGGCATCATTGTGGCACTGGAGGAGGCCTAGGATGGACATGTCGTCCAAGGAGTGGGAGGGGGAGTTGAAGTGGTTCACGACTGGGAGGTGCAGTTGTTTGTGACGAACCGATTGTAGGTGGTCAACAAAGCGGTCTCCAAGCCATCGTTTGGTTTCCCCGATGTAGGGGAGGCCACATCGGGAACAGCGGATACAGTATACCACGTTAGCAGATGTTCAGGTGAACATCTGTTTAATGTGGAAGGTTTTCTTGGGGCCTGGGATGGGGGTGAGGGGGAGGTGTAGGGGCAGGTGTAGCACCTCCTGCGGTTGCAGGGAGAAGTGTTACAACAGTTTGAAGACTGCAATTGCAGTGCCTTGGTCAGTGCTCAGTCTGTCAGAAACATGTAACAGAGGCTGCAGAGATGAACTCCTCCTTACAGAGGAAGACATGTAGGAACCTCTGCATGTACACTAAGGTTTTTCAGGAAGGTCTTTTTCTAACTTCATCTCAATAAGGAACAATACGTGAAATGGTGGAGATTCACTGACAAGATGGTCATAGGACAGTGCTCCATTCTTCAGTAGGACCTGCAACCCCACAACAGAGTGAGATGTTGGCACTAATGAATGGCCATCAGCACTGAAAGTAAGTTAGGAGTTCAGAAGGTGTATAGGCAAGAACTTATTGCCACTTCCAATGTTCTCATTGAGGTGGATGGAATGGGCTATGTCACACAGACCCATGATGTAGAGAAGGATGACTTCTGTATAGTTGAGGTGACACAAACATTTTTAATCATTGGTTCTGTTCTACATCTTGCAATTCTACATGACTTTGTTTTGCAAGAGTAAGGGACCAATTTCAAGGATTGAGTTGCATAATGTTTGCACATGGCATTACTGATTAACTGGAGGACTGAGCAAATTGTGCAATGTTGACGTGAGATTTATCACATTGAAACGATTTGTGCAGATGAGATGGAGGTTGTGAATATTCTGACCGAATCCTTGCTGAAGGGTGGCTGATGACAGGGTTGTGCTTTGAGCAGTGAATGATGTTGGTGCTATGATGAGTAGGAAATATCGTTTGTAAAAAGCACTCACTGGTCTTGAATCCCGGTGTAAGGGAATTGAAGTCCTTTCAGCACTGTTATCATCTCCCTGGTGTCAGAGTCGAGGCCTTTATTTCCCTTGCTAACAAATCTCAATCCCTTTGTAAGTATTCAAGAGCCCTTGTAGAAACACAACCTCTGTTGTTGAGCTCTATCATTGAGACCTCCATTGACACAACCATGACCATCAGGACCATTGTTTTTCTTTATTTCCCTGGTGTTCCATTCAACCTATTTCTACTAGCAGTCAATGACAGTCTTGGCAGCCAGCAATAGTTTCTCTCTACAGTGTGCATCCCTCCTTTAAGACGATAAGCCTGCCTTTAAGAACTGCTGGTTAGCTAGAATATTGAATTACCATTGCAAACTGTTCATCATTCAGCCAGCCAGCTACATGAGACATGCTTGAATGAAAATGACAATCAGGCAAATGAAGTTGCGGAAAATGTTTCCTCGTCAGGACAGGACGCAGACAGATTGCAAATCATAGACCCCACACCTGAGAAATGAGGACATGCTTTAACCTCTTTTGTAAACGCATCAACCTTCAATCGCAGGCTAAATCTCGCCATCTTCCAGTTGTAGTAGAAGAGTACATCTGCATTCTAATCCATTAAAATGGCCAAACATATCCCACACTGTTTTTTGACTTCATTAAAAATAATGAAATACAATTAAGTTTTATACAAAGGTATGAAGTGTTTTAAAAACTTTTACACTAACAATTGAATTACATCTGTATACCTTTGTTCAATTACTCCCTCTGTTGAACCACACTTCATCTGAACGCTATATTTGATCTTGTCTTATTTTGTTATGGCACAAGTTAGGAACCGATAACCTTTAAAGGTTTATGGACTAACTTAAAAGACTTGGTCTTCAGGGTTGAGACAAAAACAGATAAAAATGGACTGGAGCACTTTAGAATGATTACCAAAATCACCAGACGTTATAACAAAATTCTCAGGAATATACAAAGGAATGTGTAACGGCTAGGACTGACTATCCGCACCTGGAAAAAGCTATCCAAGGGGTAATTACTGGGACATTAAAATTCATAATTTGAAATGTAAAGTTCACAATGAGATGTTTATAGCCTATAGGGACGCAACTTCTTGATATGAGGTATATTTAGAACAAAGACTTAAATATTGTGTGCAAAGAGAAAGAATGGGTTCCCCACCCCACTTCCAACCAATATCAAAAAGCATAACAGGGGAACTTTGATACAGGAACATCAATGCAATTTTTTAAAAATTGAACTGACCCCATCGTGGACCAACAATCAGTTTTCACATATCAGAACCACCTCCTGTGAGCAGCCATGATACAAGCTGTTTCAGAGATAGTAGGGACTGCAGATGCTGGAGATTCTGAGATAACAAGGTGTAGAGCTGGATG
>JAHRHZ010000024.1:10844538-10879244 GCA_024137785.1 Ginglymostoma cirratum
TTCATCCAGCTCTACGCCTTGATATCTCATGATACAAGCTGTGATATTTTGCTACAAATATACTAGACAACCAGAAATGTGCAGTAGCATCAGGAAGAAAAAAAGAGCTGTCTCTTTCTCCCTAGAAGTGTAGCATGGTTTAGA
Source organism: Ginglymostoma cirratum (assembly GCA_024137785.1). Taxonomy (NCBI): domain Eukaryota; kingdom Metazoa; phylum Chordata; class Chondrichthyes; order Orectolobiformes; family Ginglymostomatidae; genus Ginglymostoma; species Ginglymostoma cirratum. The sequence goes on from JAHRHZ010000024.1 coordinate 10,844,683, forward strand.
AAAACAAGTGATCAGCCTTGAGAGAATACTGACTGTGAACGAACATCTTTTAAGACATAGAAAACTGTTGTATAACTTTCTCCAGAAAAATTGCATATGAAACGCACACAGAGAGGAATCAAGACGTTGCCTCCATCAAAGGATCATAAATGTTTTTGTTTCAATTCCTACTCCTTTCAGCCTGCACATTATTTTATTTGCTAGACTGTCAATGTATGCTGTGGACTGTGGGATTTTTTTTTAACTTTTTTAATTTATTATTTAATAACCTTACCTTTATTCAATGCCTAAGTGAGTTTCAAAAAACTAACCCTTTTAATTCTAATTAACTTAAGGAGATCTGTCTGGCATGTTCCTAGCTCTGTTGCATGCTCAAATGCATATGAAAGTGGGAACTATAGTGCCTGTAATGAGGTCAACCAGGTGGACCTCATAGAATATGAGTTCCCTGATTGGGGCTATTAACCTGGTCCGATCAGGGACCCCTGCTGTAAGATATAAACAGGATTGTCAGAGGTTCTTTTCACTCTAGGAGCCGGCTCTGAGCCAGCTGGGTCAGTGTCATGTACTACGCATGTGTAAGTACAGGGTGACTTGATAACCGGATACCACACTTCTTAAGAGTTTAAATTCAGTTACACCAATCTCAGGAGAGACAGAGAGGAACTTACTCACTACTGAACTTGGTCATACCACTGTGAGTAATGTCCCAAGAGATCAACACAATTAATTTATCCTTTAAGACTGGAAATATTGGTTTATTTTAAGCAGTAAAAATGCAGTAGTGAATGTATTGTTTCCTACAGGACCTTTGAAAAATTTCATTAATTTCAACATTTGAATCGGTTGACATTAACATAGAAGAATAGAAAAGTAATAACAGGAGTAAATCATTCCGCCCTTTGAGCCTATTCCACCATTCTATGTATCAAAGACTGTAACAAAATGTATTTCAGCTGGCTTTCAAAGGACACAAAGAAGATCAGAATATTGAAGGGTATACTAGTGTGCTAATAACAGTTCCCTTTCAATATATGTGCTGGCTAAAAACCTACAATGGTGCTGAATGTCCTGAGCTGTTCTGTCATAATGTCACAATAGCTCAGCAGGAATGCAAGAGAATAGTCAGAAAATAGACCAGTATTTGGATACACCAGGTTCTGAACTTGGATGAACATTGTAGCTGTTGGGGTGCCTGTCAACTACGAGGCTCGTGATGCCAAGGGGGTGAGACTGGAAACAAGGCAAAATCACAATGTCGACATTGATTTCCAGTCATTCGTCTGCCATTCTTGCAGTTGAGTAACCCAGTGCTAAAATGGACTTGGATTTGGCTGCACCCATCCCTTCAGAGGAAACATCAATGTTATAATGACCTTCCCTTTATTAGATGTTTAATAATAGTGGTATTTTGTGTTGACTTCACAGTCTCAGTGTTTAGACCCATTTGCCATTTTTCAGATATGAAGTTGTTTGTGCTTGCATACAGCATCCAGGCCCAGGCTGATAAGTGGCAAGCAATGGTCATTTTCCCCTCATTCTCCATGACTTTAATGTAACTGGGACTTTTAAGTGACATACTTGGTTAAATGCTACCTTGACGTCAAAAGCAGTTACTGTTGTTTCATATATTAAAACCAACCACATTTTCATGTTTACACCAAGACCATAATGAGTTGTCCTGGCAGAATCCAAATTGAAAATCAGTGAGTGGTTTACTTTTGATTAAGTGCTGTTGATAACTGTGCCAATGACACATTTAAGGATTTAAGAGTAGATTGATGGTATACGACACCAGTAGATTGGAATTTCCCTGCTTTTTGTGGAAATACAGAACTACCTTTCTCTCCCCTCGCCCCATCCCCCTCACTTTTAGGGGTGAATACCAGTGCGGTAGCTGCACTGGAATAACTTATACAGTCTGAACCAGGGGCCTTCAACATTGCAGTTATCAAACCCCACATTGTTTGCTCTATCCAGTGCAAACGGCTAATTGTTGACATTATGTGGAGCGAACAAGCTGATTGAAGACTGGGATTTCTGATGGTGGAGATTGCAGAAGAACGTTGAGTTGGACAGCCTACATAGTGTGTGTGTGTGTGCGCGCGCGCTGAGTAGGGTTGCAACTTCCAGAAGAAAATGTGTAATTGTACATGTGTATAAATTAATACCATAACCTATAATAACCATAAATATTCTAAAAGGGATTACCAATGAATTTGAAATTCAATATCCTGACATGCAACTTCAGTTCAATTCTTTATTCCTTTGAGTATAAGGCAAGGGAAGTCTTACCACAACTGTACAAATTGGTGAGACCGTATCTGTGGTACTGTGAGCAGTTTTTATTCAAGAAAAGATATTTCATTGAAGGCAGTTCAGGGAGGTTTCATTAGAATATCTGTGTTATGAAAGGATTGGTTTAGGAAAATAGTTTAAACGGGTTGTGACTCTACTTATTGGAATTTAGAAGAAAGAGAGGTGATCTCATTGAAATATACAGAATTCTTAAGGGGCTTGACAAGGTAAATACTGAGAGGATGTTTTCCCTCATGGGAGAGTTTAGGACCAGAAAGCATAGTCTCAGAATAAGTGGGCAGCAATTTAAGACTGAGTTGAGGAGGAATTTCTTCTCTGAGGGTTTTGAGTCTTTGGAACCCCTTACCACAGACAGCTGTGGGGGCAGAGTCTTTATATATATTTAAGGTTGAGATAGATTCTTGACCAGTAGACAATCAAGGATTATGGAGAAAAGGCATATGCAAGGGGACATGAGGAGTATTCGATTAGCTATAATCCTATTGAATGGCAGAGCAGGCTCAAGGGACCAGATGGCCTACCCCTATTTCTATTTCTTATGGCCTCAGTTTGAGGCTGTTGCTATCTTAATATCTGGAGTTGGAGCAGTTGAGGAATTAACCCCAATACACGTGCTAAATACGCGTCTCAATTTACCTTCATATATGAAATGGTACAGTCAAGGAATCCAACAACTGCTTCCATCCATCAGACTTCCTATTTTGTTGATTATGTTAAGCTTTTTCAGATTCAGATGAAATTACATTTTGTCACTTTTATTAATTCAAGGGACCATCTCTCATTCTGTAAGATAGAAATCCTGTACAAAATTTAAACAAGAGTGCAAAAAGCATCAGATTGTAATTTATTGTTGAATGTGTTACCTTGCACTTAGCATTCAAATAACCATAGCACCTACAAAGGGGACTAATCCATCAACTTTCCTTTTTAAAGGAAAAACATATTGTTCAGACCAAAGTAGACTGAAAGGAAAATTGGTTGAACAAGCTGCTTTACTTCTTGCTCTAGTGATTACTGAGCACTGAATTGAGGCCTGGCTCTAGTAATTTCATACATCACTGAAAGTGCTGAAAGTAAGCCAAGCTCTTTTCATTCCTAAAAGGGCTTTTTCCTTCCAGTTCTGCTGCTTCTCCTGTGCAATTAACTGGGAAGCAGCGCGTCAGACTGATGCCTGAAAATATGTGAGATAGAGAGAACGTGGCTAGTTTGATAAATGTTTCAATTCTGTTAAATCTGTCCCTTGATGTCCCACGTCCAGTTGTGTACATCAACATTTTTATTCTATGTCTGATTGTTCTGGTGGGTCTTAGCTTCTTAATAAATTATATGTTCAAATTATTAGAATTTACTACAATTAAGTGTTGTGCTGTCTAGCCTCTGTCTTTCAGGTGGTAAGGTAGATAATCAACAGTGTCAGTGCTTAGTTTGATGCCTGAGAACAAATTGTGAATTATGTGCAGGACCCATGTAGTATTGTATTTGAATTGGCTTTGGAAGACTGTACATTTTCAGATACTGGTTTGCAGTTCACTGCCTCATAACATGGGTGAAGATTTAGATCGTCTAGAGGTTTGTGCACATACAAAGAGAAAAGGTAAAGAGACATTCTTACAGGAGGAAGCCATTCAGACCACAATGCCTCAGCCAACCCTCTGCTAAAGTTACCCATCCAATTTTCCCACATCTTGTCTTCGCCCTCCAAATATTTTCTCATCAGGTTCTTATTCAACTTCCTTTGAAAAGACATGAGTAAAACTGCCTCCACCACAATCTCCGGCAATGCGTTCCAGATCTTAGCAATTCAATGCACAAAATTGTTTTCCTCATTTCATCACTGTGTCTTTTGCCTTAATTAACCTTACATTGATCTCCTCTAATACTTGATGCCTCTGCTAATAAGAACAATTTCTCTCTCTATTAGGTTCCTCATGAATTTGAACCTACCTAATGAAATCTCCTCTCCCTCTTCTCCTCTCCAAGGAGAACAGCTCCAACTTCTCCAATTTATCCACATAACAAAAATCACTCAACACTGAAGCTATTATCATAATTATTTTCTATACCCTACCACCACTGCCCCCCTGCCCCCTCCTCAAATAAAAAGCTTTCACATGCTCAATAAAGAGTTGTGGCTCAAATTATAAGCAAGTTTGCATTGAGTGAAAACCAGCATTATAATAATCACCATAGCCTCCTTGCATTTGTACCCTATGTCTCTATTTTAAAACCCAAGATCCTATCTAACTTTTCACCTACTCTTCTAACCTACCGTGTGACCTTCCATGATATATACAGGTCTCTCTGATACTGCATCCCCTTTAGAATTGTGTCCTTTATTTTGTCTTGCATGTGATCATTTTTATGAAAATGTAAGACTTCACACTTCATTGCTCTAAATTTCATGCTCTGCAGAGTTACCTATCCCACCAGTCTATGTATTTTCTTTTGAAATCTCACTATTTTCAATTTGAGACACTTGCATTTTTTTTCTTTCATCTGCAAATTATGAAAGGGGGTCCCTATACTCCTAAGTCTAATCATTAAGATAGATGTAGAAAATAATAGTTCAGGTAGAAAAGAAAATCCCTGGGAGCCCCACAGAATAGCTCTTTCCAGTCCAGAACACAATTTTTTACCATTGTCCTCTGTTCCAGTCACTCAGCCAAGTTCATATCCATGGGCTTCAACATTATCGTAAAAGCTATTAAATAAAACTTCATCAGATGCTTTTTGGATTATCGATTTGTACATCTTTACAGCATTTCACTCAGCAACCCTTTCTATTACCTCATTAAACAATTGAAACAAGTTAGTTAGGTGCAACTTTTCCTTAACAAATCTAATGAATTTTAATAATCAGTTGTTCAGATATGGGAATTATGAGAAATAATTTTTAAAATACTCAAAAGCCAAATTAAGCATAAATGTCTTTACTTTGATTAGATAGAGAAACCAGTTGAAATACATTACACTCATTGGTCATAAATATTTAAAAGTCAAACCCAGCAAGCTGTCACCTCCTTTAGACTGTGTTCTTCAACAACTGACCAACTTGTATGTCTGTAATGTCGTCAATCCTTACAACATTTATGCATTTTCTTTCCAAAGTAGGCACAGATGTTTTATGGATGAGGTCATAGTACTATCCTAATTAAAATCTTACCTAAGCTGTAACTGTTCAAGGCTATTGATCTGTCTTAGACCATTTCCTAATTCAAACTTGATTGTAGAATCAGATACTCTATCATTCAAAAGACAAACCCTGAAAATTGTGTGAGAAAGACTGCTCTGAGCCATGGCGAACTGCATGCTATGAATCTCACTCCAGCCAAAAACAAGCAAACTACATGAGCTGAAAACAAGTAAATTCCACCAATGTATTTTAATGAAAAATATGAATTTCAGTTCAGATGATTTTGTTTATTCAATTAAAATAAAACAAAGAACTGTGAATGCTTGAGATCTACAACAGTATGCTTTAATACAAAGTTAGAATCTTCGTGGAAGTTTGTTTTTCTAAGACTGATAAGAAATGAAATTGGACATGAAGAAACCACAGATGACAAGTCTGTTCCAGAAAGCTCATCGAACCCAATCAGGGAGATTAAGCTATTTGGAGTAGTTTGAGGTTAGTTTGAACACATCAAGATGGTGACGCAAATGGAATCATACAATGGAGAGTGAAAAGTGCTCAGCACTGCCTGGACTTTCCGAAATTCACAATGTTGGTGCCATATTTAAAAGTCAACTCCACCTCATTTGCTGCAAGCCAGGAGCGGTCCTTCACTCTCTGGACTATGGTGGCCCCAGAGGAAAGGAAAAGTCCTATCTGGATTTGTGAACAGACAATTGCAGGTGCTGCTGGATGAGGCTGTGGAGGACATCAAGTTCCTCACTCTATTTGAGGAGAAGATTATTGAATTAACCAGAGAACAGCACAACCACTCACATGGAGACAGGAACACTTTAATTGTCAACCGACCCAATAGAACCTCATTGTGCTGAACTGCTGTCCTATTATCACCAGCACTAACTCATTCTTAACTTGCACAAGTTTTTACATCTTCCTACATAACCAGTTTCCTCCCTTCCCTTAAGAAGGCACTAATGACAACTAGCAAAGCTCTGCAAAGTGGAGATCCTCAGCTCTGCTTCCACTTTTGAGGAGGAAACCACTGAACTTGAAGAGCATGAACCACTCGGGCTTTTCACCTGCACCCACCACTAGCTCAGTGACATTCACCTTGGAAGGTAAACTCTCTAGATTAAGTTCAGGAGCCTGCTGTCGTAAGCACCTCACTGGCTTATCTCTGCAGCTGGTCGAGAAAGTAGACCCCAAGTCTCTGGTACTCACTGGACTACTAGGGATTAAATGTCTGCTCATTGCCAAACAAACCACATGGTCTTGACATTGATGACATTATCAAAGTGTTTAGGCAGGTACACAAACAGCAGGCTAGTTTGTCAGACACACTCAGTAAGCTGGATCAAAGGATGGAGAATTCCCCTATATTATCAGTGCCATGCTAGCTCTGGTAGAGCTGTGTATGGCTGCCTCCATGGAAAGGTTGTCGACTGATTTGGAGATTTATCCACAGCGCCCTAAGCACAGAGCTGCCTTCCATCATTCTAGCCATTGGTATCCAGGATCAATGCAAGGCAAGAGGGGGAATTAGGGACCACACTCTCACTGATGCTGCTCCTTTATCTCAGGGAAGCAGGGTTTCCATGGCACACAGACCAGAACTCGATCTAATTCTTTTAATGGTTGTGCAGGCCTCTGATTCCATGCACTGCAGTAACCACTGTTGAGTACAAGTTAATGCTGCAATCAGCATGTCAGCGCCAATCACTACACATGGAATATTGAAGCAGCCTACGTGTGCTTGCAGTTTAGAAGGAAGATTGCTGCTGGTTCCTCCATCTCCCACTGTCTGATTTTAGAAAGCATGTAGAAGTTTTCGCCGAGAAGGGTGAGGCTGCATCAGGGCAGGAGATGCGCAGCTAGCCTGAGTCCTTTAGACCTCAAGATTCCCATGTCTTCCAATCCAGCCGGTCGAAAAACTGAGCAGACTCCTATCGTCCCAGTTGCCAAAGGCAGAATTGGACTTAAATATGCAGAAGACAGCAAAAGAAAAAAAAAACTTACTGGAGGGTATATAAATAGCTGGAGTGAATCATAACTTTTCACTTTTGTAAATATATATTCACTTGTACTGTTAAAATATTTGTAGCTTTTTTTTGCTGCTGGAATTTATTAAGTTGTGCACATTTGATAGATAAGCATCCTCTTTAGATATCTCAAGGATGAAAGAAGTTGTAATGGCCAAGCATCGTCCATCTCTCACAAGCCACTGACTTCTTGATTGCAGACAGCATTAGACATCACACCGTGCCATTGAACTGTACCATTGTTGACTGCAGCCAGAGAATTTAATATGAACGCCAAGATTGTAAGCAATGTGCAGGGAATAGGGTATGGCCTGCCCTATGCAAATCAACCAGACTTACTCCCAACTAGGCAGTGGGAGTACGGAATCACTAATGATTCTACATATCTCTTGAGGCAAAGTTTCATTCTATCTATCACTTTTCTAGGGAATGTGTTGTGTACTATGGGAAGTTGCACTTCAGGACAACTTAGCAGACTAAGCAAACATTGAAAGAGAGACACTTTAGGATTATGTCCCAAACCTACTACCTGTCATAAGAGGCTACACTGCACAGTACTCAATAATCATAAAATAAACAACAAACTGTAGTTTCTGGAGATCTGCAACAACAGCAGAAATCTCTGGGGAAACTTAGCAGGTCTGGAAACATCTATGGATAAAGAGCAGAGTTAACATTTTTAGCGCAGAGACTCTTCTTCACAACCTAAACTCAAATATCATAAACTGACTGAAGACTTAAAATCCACTTTACCTTCATGCCATGTAATGTTAGTGTCTCTTGCTGACTGCTGACCTGTAAAGTGCAAATACTTGAAAAAGGGATCATCCAAAGGTACCAAGCATACATTCATATGGTTAAGAAAATAATTATCTCCTCATTAGCAATGGGAGGGTAGTGCAATGAAATTCACTGTGTTGGTTGCCTGTAGAAGTATCCACATCCCCACAACAGTCACCTCTCTTTGGCCTACTCTAGCATCTTCTGCCCTGTTGAGTCTATTGTCCTCCTCCCACTGCCATCTTCACCCTTTGTCTTTTGGGCCGAGAATTCTCTCTCTGATGTTATCTCAGAAACCTTCCTGGCAAGTTTTGTTTTTCAAAGGGTTAGTTAGAGTTTTTATTTTTAAAAAGCTAGTTTAGCCTTTTATATAAAATGTATCTTAAAATTAGACAACTGTGGCATGAGCAAAATCCTTCCATATTTAGCAGCATCTGACGACAGAAAGCAAAGTTAGCATTTCATATCCAGTGACTCTTCTGAAGAAGCACTGAACCTGAAACATTAACTCTGCTTTCTCTCCTCAGATACTGTCAGACCTGCTGAACCTGTCCAGCAATTTATGCTTTTGTGTCTGATTTCCAGCATCTGCTGTTATGTTTTTCTTTTAGTATTGATTGGAATGATTTAAATTCTGTTTCAGCCTGCCCCCTGTCTTTCCTGAAGTGATGAGATTAATCAAACGTTGTTTCTTGTCTTGCCTGTTTGCAGCTGGTCCTCTACTGAATGATACCAAAGTTGTTAAGAACATTGCAGCATCCTCCATCATTTCATTATACTTCAGAGATCTGGGGACACAGATAAACTGGATTACGGTAAGACACATAGCATCACAATAGTCAGAACCACGAAAGGAGAACCTAGGACATCTTTCCATACTGAAAATGCCAACTGATACATGTCATGTTTGCTTTTCTAAGTGTGATGTTTCCCTTCCACCTGGCCTCATTGCATGATGGTCAGGTAATATTTTTGAATTACGTGCTCCAGAAATCCAGCAAGAAATAGCCATTCTTATCCAAAATGTATACATTCTACATTCTTCTAACTGACATAATCATATGACATGGAGTGGTAAACCAATAATGTGGAATTTTTTTATTTGAATCTAAGATTATGAATAAAATTAATTGAAAGACTGCATGTAGACATGTCTGACCAATGTTGTTTTAGCCTTAGCTCAAGACATGGGGTTATGTATCACATCATGTCTAGAGGTGAATAAATTTTTTTTTATTCATTCATGGGATAAGTGTGTTGCTGGCTAGCCCATCCACCATTGCCCAGAGGTTGCTATAGGTTTGTTTTGTACATCAGACCAGCTAAGGATGGTAGTCTTCTTCCTTAAAGGACATTAATGAACCAGATGAGCTTTTCCCCAACATTTAGCAATGGTTACTTTTAGACTCTTAATTTCATATTTTTAGTGAATTCAAATTCTATCATCTGCTGTGGCAGGATTCACACCTGGGTCCCGAGAGCATTATCTGGATTAACAATCCAGTGATAATGCCACTAGGCCATCACTTCACCTTCATGGTTGTCAGAACTGTAAGATATGCAACACATGCATCCTATCACAATATAAACATACAAACATGTCAATGGGAAAGGGTCAGCTATCCCATTTAGCCTGATCTATATAACTATAGTGTATTCTGCACCAGGTTGGGAGATCATTCACCATGAGGTTCCATGCATTGTCTGGGAAGGGGTGAAAAGCTAAATCAAAGTTCTCTGGCCTGTCAGGGGAAATAAAACTTTGTAAGTTACATTAGAATCAATCAAAATTAATTCATGAGGTAAAAATGAATTAATTGACATTCACCTTTTGTACACTGTAATCTCCATACCTGCCAGTATCAAGTGTAGTATTTTTCTGAAAGGTACAAAGGAATTGTTAGATGAATTATGATTGAAACATTAAAATACTGAGTGTTCAGTGAAAATCATCAGGGAATAAAAGTTCAGCCTGTCCTTCTTTGTATGTTGATGCCCATCAAACCTGCCCACATAAGGTACTCTTGTGTGATAGAACAGGCTGAGTATATAATAAGCCTCATTCATCATGTAGGACTTTTGTCACACCTCTTCTTCAACAAGAATATTTGTATTTCTTTTCATGGCAATACACTTCACCGTGCAACAAGCTGCAACTCATTTCAAATTATTGTTCTAGCAGCATCAAATAATGCCAAATGCTGGAATCATTGGAGGTGAATTTTCTGGGTTAATCTTCAGTTTCTCCAGTAACAAGCACCAGCTACGAAAACGCGAGACAAATTACATAAATTCTATCTAATCCTTAAACACTATATTGAAAGGTTTCTGCTATATCTCTGATGAATTTGCAGTGGATGAGAGGGGAACGTCCCTAATGTCTCAGGAGACTAGTTATTCACATTGTTATATTGCATTCTGGTGACACTATGTAGGTCTACGGCTGTGGCCTCTATGAGTTCTACAGAAATATAATCAATATATCTGCAACAGTTAATTCTTATTTCCCCGAACTAAACTTGTGTTCTGTCTTCAAGTGAATGCGTGATGAGCACCACCTGAAAAGCAAGCATTGCTTTGGTCAGGTTTGGGAAATATACATAGGTTTCCCAGACTCAGATCACAGAATCCAAACTGTGCATCAGTGCTTTTTGTTTGGACAGGATACACTTGGGCAATTTTCCATCTTGGTAGGTAGATGCCAGTGTTGTAACTGTACTGGAAAGTCTCAGTTAATGGGGCAGAGCTAATTTTGGAGCAGAAGTCTTCCAGAACTACAGCTGGAATGTTATCAGGGTACACAGCATTTGCAAAATCCATTGTATTTAGCTCTTCCATGATATCATGTGGAGTGAACCAAATTGGCTCAAGACTGGTATTTTGATGCTGAGAATCTCAGGAGGATGCTAAGATGGATCATCAACTCAATACTCCTAGTTGAAGATTCTTGAAAATACGCTGTGAGCTCCCCCATCATTGAGCATGGTGATATGTGTTAGATCATCCTCCAGTGAGTTATATGTCTATATTTCACCTGTGTCAGTGCTGCAGAGATTAGTGTGATCTCTTGCTTATGAAATGTGATTGCTGTGACTGTCACATGCTGCTTTTGCTGCTGGGTAACTCTGTGTTATAGCTTCATCACGTTGACACTTGACTTTTAGGTCTGCTTAATACCATGCCTGGCATGCAGCCTGGCATTCTCCCAAGAATCAGGATTGTTTACCTGGCCAAGCATTAATGGTGAAGGGAGCCTGAAGTTACAGTTTGCAGTTGAGTACAATTCTGCTGCTGCTGGTAACCTCCTGGTGGATGTCCATTCTTGAGTTGCTACATTGTTTTTGAAATCTGTTCCATTCAGCATAACATGATTGAGGGTATCCTCAACGCAAAGGTGGAATTTTGTCTCCACAAGAATTGTGCAGTAGTCAGGTCTATTGATACTGTAAGACAGATTAGTGACAGGAACATTTTATCTTCTTGCTGGTTCTGTCATCACCCACCACAAGTGCATTCATTTCCCTTAATATTAATCAGCTTGGTCAGTAGTGGTGCAATCAAATCACTCCTAATGATTGATACTAAAGTTCCCAACATAGTGTACATTCTGTGCCCTTGACTCCTTAACTGCATTATCCAACATGTAGAAATAACGATTTATCAACTGAATGGGAATAATAGATGGTAATCAGCAAGTGGTCTCCTTGCCCAGGTTTGACCTGATGCCACGTAATGTCATGGCGCTGAAGACTTAATACAGAATAGTCACAAGGCAAATTTCTCCTGACTGTATGCAACTGTGCCATCTTCTGTTCTATCCTGCTGGCAAAACCCAGACCTCCCCAGGGAAGGTAGTGGTGCTACTTTGTTGTAAAGTATGATTCCATTCCGCGTCCGCCTGTTGCTTGAGGAGTCTGTGGATCAGCTCTCCAAATTTCACCACAAAGCCCCCCATGTTAGGTCTTCAGAGGGTTGACAGTTCTCCTGTGTGCCATTGCCATTTCCAATACCTCACTTCATACTGTTTGACCTCTCCAATTTCACTCCTTTCATTTGACTTTGGAGCAGTTTGATACAACTGAATGACTCACTGGACAATTTCAGAGGGCAGTTACGAGTCAACCTCATTACTAATGAATTGGAGTCACATGTAGGCCAGACTGGGTAAGGATGGCAGATTTTCTTCTTCCTTAAAGTGCATTAGTGTACAAAATGGCCTTTTATGATAAACATTTCACGGTCAAAATTAGACTAGACTTTCTTCAATTCCAGTTTTTTTTAAATTCAGATTCCATCATCTGCCGTGATGGAGTTCAAATCCATATCCCTAAAAATTAGCCAGTGTATATTCCAGTGACAATACCGTTACATCACCACGCATCCATATTACTTAGCGGATAGAATTCTGAAGCTTCATATAGTCTTTTGATGATGATTATATATGATTTGAATGGTAAACATGTAATTATTTTCATTGTTAATGCAATGAAGAGGCACGTTCTGCTATAGTTCAAATACTAATGTGATTGCAGTGAATATTTTAGGCAGGCCACGTTTGGAGTATTGTGTGCAGTTCTGGTCAGCACATAAGAGAAAGGATGTGGAGGCTTGGAGAGGGTGCAAAAGAGGTTCACCAGGTTGTTGCCTGGATTGGAGATAAAAGGTACTGCAGATGCTGGAGAATCCGAGATAACAAGCATGGGGCTGGAAGAGCACAGCAGGTCAAGCAGCATCATAGGAGCAGGAAAACTCGACGTTTCGGGCCTAAACCCTTCATCAGAAATGGGGGATGGAGCCAGTAAAGGTGAGTGTAGGTAGGGGGGTAGGGAGGAGATAGGTCAGTCCAGGGAGGACGGACAGGTCAAGGGGGCGGGATGATGTTAGCAGATAGGAGATGGAGGTGTGGCTTGGGGTGAGAGGAAAAACCGGTTAGGGAGGTGGAGATGAGTTGGGCTGGTTTTGGGATGCGGTTGGGGGAGGGGAGATTTTGAAGCTTGTGAAATCCACATTGATGCCATTGGGCTGCAGGGTTCCCAGGCTGAATATGATTTGCTGTTCCTGCAGCCTTCGGGTGGCATCACTGTGGCATGGCAGGAGGCCCAGGATGGACATGTCGTCTGAGGAATGGGAAGGGGAGTTGAAATAGTTCGCGACTGGGAGGTGCAGTTGTTTGTTGCGAACTGAGCGCAGGTGTTCTGCAAAGCGGTCCCCAAGCCTCCGCTTGGTTTCCCCGATGTAGAGGAAGCCACAACGGGTACAGCGGATGCAGTATACCACATTGGCAGATGTGCAGGTGAACCTCTGCCTGATGTGGAAAGTCTTCTTGGGGCCTGGGATTGGGGTGAGGGAGGAGGTGTGGGGGTAGGTGTAGCACTTCCTGCGGTTACAAGGAAAAGTGCCGGGTGTGGTGGGGCTGGAGGGGAGTGTGGAGCGGACAAGGGAGTCGCGGAGGGAGTGGTCCCTCCGGAAGGGATTGCTTTAGCTACAATGAGAAGTTAGATTGTCTTTGCTAGTGCGCCAGAGGCTGAAGGCAACCTGATAGAAGTATGCAAAATTATGAGATGCATGGAAAGGGTGGATAGTCAGAGCCCTTTCCCAATGTCAGAAATGTTAAATACTAGGGGGCATAAGTTTAAGGTGAGAGGGAAAAGTTTAAAGGAGGCAAGTTTTTTTTATTATGCAGTGGATGGTAGTTGCCTGGAATGCACTACAACAGCAATATTTAAGGGGCAGTCAGAGAGACACATGAATAGGCAGCCATATAGAGACAATGTGCAGGCAGATGGGATTAGTTGAGAACGGCATCACGGTCAGCACAGACATGGTGGGCCGAAGGGCCTGTTCTGTGCTGTACTGTTCTATGTTCTTATATGGTCTTGTGTTTGGGCAATATTGTGTGACTGGTGCATTAAGCTTTGCCACTCCAGCTAGTGTTTGATGCTGCAAATGAACATGATATATGCTGACAAGTAGCAGAATGGGCCATCTCTCATCTCAGTGATTCATCAGTGAACATTATACTGCCTGATTCATGTCATGCCTTCATTTGGTACATATAAACAGCCAGCAGCAAAGAGGTTGAGAGCAGAGTGCAATAGGAATGTTGGTGTGTTGTTGTTTGTTGCTGACAGGAACTCACGAGATCTTACATATTGTTCTTCCCCCAAAACAGGAAAGTGTCATATCATCCAGAGTCCTAAAGTCTACTTCTTACAGTGAAAGCCCTTCTGGGCCATTGTCTGCTGTGGTTATTGTTTCTGCTCCTCTGAACTATTCAGCATTGATGGACTTAATATGACGTGCATGCTATTTTATCAAAAACACTTGACCTTTTGGCAATGTTTCTTGTTCTTCTGGAAACCAGACCTCTCTCAAGTGCCCTCCAGGGATGCTACATCTGTCTTGTTTTATAGAAATAATAAAATGTAGGGATTAAATCCTGATTAACATCACATTCAAGCTGATAATTATAAAATTAAAATGTTGATCAAAGATAAGCATCCATTACAAATTAATATTCTAGGTTCAGGAGGAGGAACCAAAAGATTATAGCTGAAATTCCCTAAGTTGCAATGCCAGAATTATGCCTTAATAGCATCTAATTGTCCCCTCCAGTTTTAAGCTTCATGACAGAATTGATTGTCTGTAGAAAGGTATCTCAATGACATGTGTTCGGCAGATGCTCACTCCACCATAGGCACTCATATGGTACCCATGAAGTTATTATCCAACAATCATTTAGTCCATATTCAACATTCACCTGCTACTCCCATGCCCCTCTGCCCCAAAATCAGCACTCGCCATGTCCTATGTTTAGTGCTTACTTGTGTCATGTACAGCTCGCACATGCACCAAAGGCATTATAACAGCAGGAATGGCATACCATCACAAGTAAGGAGGATATCGTTCTTGGTCACCCACGTTTCCATCAACCAGAAGATAGGGGACAATGTGATGAATCTTCTTCTTAGCAAAATTTAAGTCTTTATGGATCTAGTCCTCATGTGAGGCTTGGATCTCATAGCGAAGCTGTGTGCATGCTGAAACACATGGCATTCTGGCCATTGGTAAAGTTTCAGTTTCCATTCAAAGTGCAAGATTAGAAACTCTAACCTTTGGGAATCTTTGTTCAATTATTGCCATGAGATGTACTAATATTATTATAATAACTTTTGCTGCCAACAATTATTGAGCATCATATTATATTAATTATCAGTTAGCTAAAGAATTACTGGTAGACAAATAGAACAAGGTATCGTTGGAGGTTTCAATATTCCTTTTACTTTTAATAACTATATACAACAGATAATTGATGAGACAGCTCATATCATCCTCTTATCTTCTAACTCCTTTCTACCTAAGTATGACCTCTTTATGGGGAAAGCCTAGAAATTGTTTATAACAAGACATTTCTCTAGATAGGATCATTTCTGATGGAGCACAATATACTAAGAATTCTTAATCAGTAAAGAAAGCGCTACCATCCACCCAAGGCTTCCATGTTATAAAGAGGATAAGGAATATTCAGTAAAGAATGTAACATATAAATCAAAGGGGATTTTAAGATTGTATGCAATTTGCTGTAACTATAGCAGGGGTATCCATCCAGTTTTGGGAACCCCACTTTTATGTGGGCAACTTAGAATCCACTTGCGCACTTTGGGAGCACAAATATAGAAAGACAATGTACAATCATTCTGCAAAGTGTAAATTACAGAGAAATCTTGGTGTCTATGTACACAAAGCCTAAGGGTGCTACTTTCAGATAAGTGGCAGGGTAAAAGATGCTATTAAAAACACATTTGGACTACTGGTAGAAATAATGCAGAAACATCATCAATCTTTGGTTAGGACTCAGCTGGAGAATTGTCGATAATTCCAGGCAGATATAAAGGCCTTTGAAAGGTGCAGATGAGTTTTACAGACCACTGCCAATATTTTACCAGAGGTGGGGAACACTATCTACCCAGAAACAAAATCATCTAAGTTATGCATCTTCTTCCATGAAGCAGTAAACACTGAATCTTTTAACTAGTCATAGATCTAAATCGGATCCCTTCCCTGATTAATCTTCAGAGAAATCCACATATGCCAATAAGATGACAACCCATGCTCCAGTTCTCCAGAACTAGGTGCCTGAAATAAATCAAATCACCTTTGGATAAAGTAAGCATGCAAAAGCAAAAGAGTTCACAGGCTGGTTGGTTTGCAAGCTGCCTCTTGGACACACCAAGTGGAAAATAATTGTGAACCACATAATTTAAGGAGTAACTAAAAAGCATTGCATTGAATCAGTTCAGGTTCACTTTTTCCTTCCTAGTAAGGGAATGTTTGATGCAATTAATTTTTTCTAAGCAAATATTTTCTGAAATTTCACCAATAAAGCTGAAATACATTACCACTCCTTTCAGGTGTTTCTAACGGAATACACTGGGCGTCTATTAATCTATCTGCTGTTCTATTTTCGCATACTAAATCTGTATGAAGCCGAGGACATAAACCATTCCAGCCGCCACCTGGTAGTGCAGTAAGTAGCTTCTTATTTTGTCTTTTATCACATAGAGGTTTCTGATATGCTTCTTTTTCACACTTCAACCTTTGATTCAATTAATCATTTTGTGAAGTCTATTGGCCTGATCAGTCTTCTATGTCTCACTCGAAAATTACTCATTTCATCAGCAGAGAGAATTGTGTGCATGTTTTCTTGGAAAGTCCATTTGTAAATGGTCTGCTGTATGTTCTGGTGTAGTTGTAGTTCAAAAGTGCAAGGCAGCCAAAGACATTAAACTTTAAAACATTTTCATGCAGAAGCAACATAGCTTCTATATGTTGTATAGGACATTTAGTGCCTAAAAGGGTTAATTGACATCTCGAGATAAGCTCCACCCTCAGGAGTATTCCAAGGAAGAGCTAACCAGTTCCAGGCTTGAGGTTCAGTATGAGTCCGAAGTTTAGTACTAAGTGCTATGTAGCCAAACAGTAATATGCACTTAAATCTAGTCTTAATTCTTAAGTCTAACATGATGCCTCACAAGAGGGTCTCATGTAACTCAGGTGTAACCTTACTTAGAGTCATATAGACACAAAGATGTACACAACACGGAAACAGACCCTTTAATCCAACTCAT
The DNA here is from genome assembly GCA_024137785.1 of Ginglymostoma cirratum. NCBI lineage: Eukaryota > Metazoa > Chordata > Chondrichthyes > Orectolobiformes > Ginglymostomatidae > Ginglymostoma > Ginglymostoma cirratum. The sequence goes on from JAHRHZ010000024.1 coordinate 10,862,082, forward strand.
CCATGCCAATCAGCTATCCTAAACTAATCTAGTTCCATTTGCCAGCATTTGATCCATATCCCTCTAAACCCTTCCTATTCATATACCCATCCATATGCCTTTTAAATGGTGTAATTGTACCGGCCTCCACCACTTCTTCTGGCAGCTCATTCCATCGATGCACCATTCTCTGTGTGATAAAGTTCCACCTTTCACCCTAAACCTATACCCTCTCGCTTTGGATTCTGCTACACTGGTGAAACGATCTTGGCTGTTCGCACTAGCCATACCCCTCATGATTTTATAAACTTCTATAAGGTCACCCTTCAGCCTCCAATGCTCCAGGGAAAATAGACCCAACATATTCAGCCTCTCCCGATAGCTCAAACCCTCCCAGCCTGGCAAAAACCTTGTAAATCTCTTCTGCACCCTTTCAAGTTCCACAACTTCTTTCTTGTAGCAGGGAGACCAGAACTGAATGCAGTATTCCAAAAGTGGCCTAATCAATGTCCCATTCAGCCACAACATAACCTCCCAACTCCTACACTCAATGCATTGACCAATAAAGGCGTGTACCAAATGCCTTCTTCACTATCCTGTCTACCTGGGACTCCACTTTCATGGCACTATGAATGTGCACTTCAAGGTCTCTTTGTTTGGTAACCCTCCCCAGGATCTTACTATTAAGTATATACACCCCGCCCTGATTTACCCTACCAAAATGTAGCACCTCACATTTATCTAAAATAAACTCTATTTGCCACTCCTTGGCCCATCGGCCTATCTTACTTACTAGTAAGTACTAGGTAATAAACCTATTCTTTTCTGAGACAGCGTTTCTCTTCCACAGAAGATTTTGTGTGGATATTCTTCTCCACTTGGTATCAATAACTCAGATGAAGTTCGAGAAGAAGGATTGGTGACAGTGAATCTACCCACAGCGTCTTAAATGGTATCAGTAAACATGACCACACAATAGGTTGCTGTCAATATGGAAGTTTCGATTCAAGCTCTGGGGAGATGGAAGAGAATTATTCCCTCAACTGCTTTGCCTTTTATCAACAAAAGGCATTACCCATCCTAATGCTTGCTACCTCTTACAAGAAAAATGAGCAAGCACAGATGACCTGGTGTCATGACAGGGCAAGCATCTCACCAGTTGTGACTTTCACAGGAAATCGCTTAAGGCTTCATAGAAGATGTAAGGATTCATTCCTGAGCGCACAGCTCTGTGCTTGGAAAAGATTCAGTGCCAAAAAGATCAGGCAATGATTTTTAAAAATGTATTCATTGCTTATTAGGCCAGCATTTAATGCATTTTTTTAAAAAATAGCAACGAGTTCCATGTTCACAACATAGCAACAGAGTGAAGGCGAAGGTCTTTGCACGATATGCTGTGATAATTACAGTCAATCACAATTTTTGAGTCCAGAGCTCCAATGAAATGTCCTTGAAGTGCCTGTGCTGTCTACAGACACAGGTAGAAATTCACAATATGCTTTCAGATACTGATGGTGGAACTGGAACTGGGCACACTTCTGCTTGTGTGGTAGTACCCAGCACACACAATTCCAATTACTGGGGTGTCAGAGAATGCAGGAGCCAGTTGCAACCATGCAGTGGGATATTTATTCATTTATGAAACCCACTGTTAGGTGACAATGTAGTAGGCATGAGAAGTTTATAAAGGAACATCCTGGGCAAATGGGAAAGCTCTGCAGCAAGGCAAAACTTTCCTGTCCCGGTCAATTTGATCAGTACTTCTTTTTTCATTTGTAGTTACAAGACTTTATCACCCTCAAATCTTTCCTGTCTTCACTGTCTTCCACTTATGGCTTTGAGTTGTGACCTCCCTCATATCTACACAAGTGCAATTTATGTGTGAAACTGGACAGACCTCAGTGGCCTTGTTGATTAAACACTGCTTGAAAAAAAATCACCAAATCATGGAAAACCAAACATGGGTTGTTAGTTATCAATCAGCTGGTCAAATTTTTCAACAATTTGGGATCAGACCTATTGATTTTGCTTTTATGTCAAAAATCCCTGCGCTTAATAGCTGAAATTTTCTCTTCATACTGAAGCCACAATCCCAACAGTTCGATTTGTCAGCAATGAGCCCAGTACATCAGCTATGCATGTCTCTTGTTGTTGAAAAATCATTCACTCCAGCCAATGTCGCTCATTGACAGCATAAACTCAGAAACAAACCTCAGTGCATTCTTTCTGAGCAGACAGATGCTCAACATGGATGACAGTACTTCCAACCAGGAATTCCGGTCAAAAGCATCGGACTTTCATTTTCCACCTTCTATTCCAACTTGGTTGGCAACTTTGGTGAAGACAATTTGAAGACATTTTGACCTATAAATTAGAATTTGATACTTCCGTCTTATGATCATAACTAAGTATAACACTGATGTGTTCTAGTCATCATCCTGTGCCTCAAAACAAACTTATTTCACTTTTGGGTTGAGTATTTTCAAACATCACAAACTAAATTCTGACAAATTACTACCCCTTCAAGTTTTGATAAAATAAAATCAATCTCCAGTCCTTGCAAATAGATTTTATGTGAATCTCTACAAACAGAATTCTTGTATTTGTGTACTGATTTTTAATGAAAAAATTGGGAGTGCTGTGCACAAGAAGTGAATTAGCACCAGTAGGGGACAAAAATAGCTTTGGGATATTAACCATGTTTTCATTGATGATTTGCAATATGGGATTGAATCCTATGTCTCAGATTTCCTGCCTTGAGCACACTTTGGCATTTAGGCCCAGCGTATAGTTTGGATGCCAGAAGTCGGTAGATACCATAAAACAACATAACCAGCGAGAGCTAATTGTGAAATTTCAGCAAGACAGAAGAGGCAGAATGTCACTCTAAGAAAAGCAGGTAAATAAAGATCTGAATGAGAATTGACAGCAAACACAGAAATTGCCGGAAAGCTCAGCAGGTCTGGCAGCATCTGTCGAGAGAAATCAGAGTTAACGTTTCAGGTCCTGTGACCCTTCCTCAGAACTGATGGTAGCTAGAAACTGATCAAAAGTCACTGCTGGAACACCATTTGCGTATTGCAAGACAACTTGAGTGAAATGTATACTTTCATGTCTTTGTTGTTTAAGTAGTGAAAGGATTCACAAGTTGATTAGCGGTCTGACAGCCTGTGAAGTAAACTATCATTCCATGAACAGCTGTTATTTTATTCGCTCATTGGAGTAATAAACTATATATAATGGAAGGTTTTCTGGGCTGCCTCAGCCAATGGGATCGAGTTCCCACACACATCAGCTACCCGGATCCCCATTTGACACCAGCCCACAAGTTGGATGGTGCAGAGCCAGATTTTAGCACTGCAGTGCCTGCCAGACGCTGGACTACAATAATTAAGCCACAGGCTGGCTTTCACTTCAGAGAATGACTGCTTGTTAGCCAGATGTGTGTGTTATGAACTGTGCTAATGAGCAGGTTAGAAATTGGATGATCAGAGTTTTCCAGTGTTTCAGTGGGATCCTTTTATGACAGATAAAGATCTCTGCTTTAGCTTGGGAGATTATATTGCCATCTGTGTTCCTCATGACTAATGCCTTTGGCTCCAAAGGAGTTTAAGATTCTGCAGAATTTGTTAGCCTGCCAACGAAAAGCAATTTCTGGAATCAAATATACCATCTAAATTCCAATATCGTAAATAGAAAACCAAATATCAATAATAACTCAAACAACAAGAAATGGACACTTGGTCCTAATCAATAGCAACATGCAAAAAAAATCTTGACAAATGTATAGCTTTCCAAATTACTTCTCTATTTTTTTCTTCCTCCACCTTGCCTTTAAGCTTAGCTTGCATTTGCCACTCCCTTCACCACATCAAGCAAATCCTTGAAACTCTGTTTGTGCACAGCTTTACTAATGGAAACACAGCTCTGAAGAAGATGCTGAAGGTAAGCATTAGCATAGCTCAGTACTCTGCCACTGGTAAAACTTATTTCCTATATTGCTCCTTCATTTTCCCCACCATAGTGGTTTTATAGAGCAGTCACGAATGTTTTCTAACATCAATTATTCATTTCTTCAATGTTTTAGCTCATAGACTGGATTAAAATTCAATGGTATCATGAAGAAGTTTCAATAAATCTTTACCTGAATGGTATGTGGTGGAGCTTTAACTTTTGTTTTTCAGAGGCCTGTTACAATGTCATGAAGGACAGCACTGATGCTGAACAATGGATAATACAGGTCTTAGACTGGCATGTAATCTGTTTTTTATTTCCCATAAGATTTATCTCGTTTATTCTCAAAAGAAATGAGAGATGTATTGCCTTGCATAGCCATTTTGTTTTATTACATATATATGTTAGTTTTTTTTAATAAAGAATAACAACCAGTTTAAAGCCCTTTTTATGTTATAAAAGTCTGGCATATTTATAATCCAAATGGCAGTCATAAGGTGTAATATATATCACAAAGAGTTCAGGTTTGCAGATTTAACTGCACTTATGCTAATTCAGTAAAAATAAAGCAATAAATATGGGCGAGAGACAATATGATCTGTGATAAAATGTCGCTGTAGAGATGAGAGCTAGAATCGATAAGAAGTCATCAAACATTAACCTATTGCATGACCAGTTAAAACCCTTAATATATCTCCAAATTTCAGAATGATTGGAATATAGAATTTAGGTAAAAAAATCATGTAAGTTTTTGAAACCAAACATTACACTATTGTTCCTTTATTTGATATTTCACAATATTTTAATTTAGAAAGTATACACAGTGAAACAGGTGAATAAAATCTGTTTAATTCGGAAGAGGGTTTATTGGTCATTAGTAAAAGGATTTTAACGTGGGGAAGGTTTAACAAATGCTAGGCTCAGAGGAGTCAGTGCATTCAGGAGTGTGAAAAAGCACAGGACCAGAAGAAGGCCATTCAGCCTTTTAAATTCAGGTGCCTGTCAGGAATTTTTGTTTAATTAATCTACCTTCAACCGATTTTCCGGGGAACGATTTGCCAAACTTTCACACTTTATGTCCAGATGTGCTTTCTGACATCACACTCTATCTTTAAAGTTATGCCAGCTTGTTCTAGCTTCCCCTTACACAGTAAATAGTTTCTCCCGATCTACCTTAAAGATCCTTTAATCATCTTTAATCCCTAAATTAAATAGCTTTTTCACCTTATATAACTGAAGTATTGGCAGCATTAGAAATCCCGTGTCTGTAACCAGAACTGATAAGTTAACCTGTTTAGACCTGGCAAGTCCACTATATAACTCATGAGGTGTGGTGTCCAGAACGTATTGGTGTACTTCAGTTGCTCCCTAACCAGAGCTTTGTATAGCTATGGCATGCCTTAAGTTGTGTGTGATACAATACATATGAGCTGGGCACTAAACATAATGTGTGCATATATCTTGAGGTGACATTCACAGTTACACTGCAGTTAATTAGTTGAGTAAAGCATTTTGGCCCAAACCTTCCAACAATTCACACTGTTGGATTCTCACTCTGTTCCTACTTACTTTATGCCAGGAGTGAGCTCCCATATTTCTGACCTGAACTTCCGATTGGAGAATATACCTGAAATCCAACTGTTCCCTCTTAATGCAGGAGTTGGTGGAATTCAAACCATGCCTCCTTTTATATAGTAGTTCTTGTATTCTGTTAAGAGTTTGCATGTCCCAAACCTTGTGTGAATTGGATTATTTTCCACCTCTGTTCAACAGCTAAAATATTTTCAAAAGTCTTCAAACAAAAGAATGTATAAATTAGGCGCAAGGCTAGGCCACTTGATCTTCTTAGCCTACGCTGCCATTCTGCAGAATCATGGCTGATCTGATTCTTCTACATTCCTGTCCACTCTGATAACCTTTCACCCCCTTGCTCATCCAGAAGCTAACCACCTTGTCTTAAATGAAAGATTCTGCTTCCGCTGCCTTTTGAGGAAGAGAATTCTAAAAACACGATGGAGAAAGAAAAAGAAAATTCCTCGTTTCTATTTTAAATAGGCAAACTATTATTTTGAAACAGTGAACACTTGTTCACAATCCACCTACGATGGCAATATCACTCTACATCTACCCCATCAAGACCCCTCAGGATTTTATATGTTTCAATTCAGTCACCTCTTAGTCTTATAAACACCAGTGGATACAAACGCGGTCTGTCCAAACTTCGCTCATAAGACAACTGGACCATTCCAGATATCAGTCTGCTAACTTTCTCTGAAATGCATCTGATGCATTTAGATTTAGATTTATTGTCACGTGTCTGTAAAAATACAGTGGAAAGTGTTTGTTCATGTACAAAATGCAAAGAGTTGACATGCTCCGGCGGTATCTTGCAACGCTGAGTATAAGGCAAGATTTTATTGCAATAGAGTTCAACTTTCCCACATCATCTTGTTACTCTCTGCCACTCCTCCTTTGCTGCTTAACATTGGCCGCAGTCTCTGTAACGGGCTGTGGGGTTTCGGTTGTGGGCCTGCCTCGGCTCTCACTGACTGCCAGCTTCAAGCTGGGGTCAATGAACCCGGTACCGTCCCTCCTGGACCCCCTCTGATGCTCCTCCAGGCACAGCCGCTGGTCGTCGGCCTCCTCCACACCTGACGCTGAAGCCTCTGTGACATTAGCGTCAGAGCCATAGCCGGCCATGGATCTGGGGCTGTGTGGGGGTCCGGTCCCAACTGACACCACTCCCCCTCTCCTCCGTGGGAAAAAACAAAGGAAGTGAGAAAACCAATTGCCTTTTGCTACCACCACCGATCGCTGGGAGGAGCTGCCTCAGTGGCCACTGCTGCTGTACATGTTTGGGAGGCTGGACCCACTCTCACCCTGCCGAAGACGCCACAAAAGACTTTTAAAGATAAATAATGAGAAAAGAAAAACAGCAAAAGTAAGCAGAAAAAGAAACAACGAAAGCAGACAGAAGCGAACGAGACCCGGGCCAGGAGCCCAAATGCTGCACTACTGCCCCATTGCCACCTCGAACATCCATCCTTGAATAAGGAGACTAATATTGTACACAGTGTTCCAGATGTGGTCTCACGAATGAGCTATGATATTTACAGTTATTTCCTTATGAACATATGATATGGGAACTGGAGATGGACCATTTGGGCTCCCAAGCCTTCTCTTCCATTGAAGACTGACTGTGACCCACATCTCTAATCTGACTAGGCAGGACAACCTGCCCAGAGTTTAGGTTGCTAAAAATTAATGCCTTCATGTAGGAAACCACATGAGATACCAGCATTCTTCATGAGACTTCAATATTTGTGCTCAGCATGTGGTTTCCCTAAAAAGTGATGCACCTAACAATAGATGTTATTTAAAGAGTAAGGAAGACTCTAACAAAGATGTAATTTATTGACTGCATTTTCTATTAACAACTGGCAAACTGAAATATTCATATAATAAATGATTGACAGTGTTGGTGGTACAGGTAGTTCTGCTTTAACATGTGTTTTGTTAACACAAATTTGCTGTAATGCAATTAATGAATAGTGAACGCTGTTTGGATAATGCATACTCTCTGCTGTATTTTCCATAGTGATTTCGCTATAACATGATTTTCTGTAGCAATTTTCTTTAGCAGAATTTTCAATAGCGTGAGGCCACACAAGAACACAACTATCGCGTTATACGAGAACCACCTTTAGAAAGATGACTAGATCTAAAGAAGAGGTTGGAAAATCTAATTTGTTCTCGGGCTATGTTTTGTTCGAGGCTGATCAACAGAAAAGGGGAAACATTTAAAGAGAAAATCACACTAACGGCAAGCTAACCTTGGCCCTAGCTACATAGAATTGTCAAAGCCAACAGGAGAGAGTGATGCATAAATGTATGAACCAGGTTTCATATCTCTCCTACACTGCTTGAAAGCTATGGAATATTGTTCTTTTCATGAGTTCTAAGTATTAGTTAGATGTTGTTACATAACCAAATGTAATTCCTTTTGAAAAAAATACCTAAATGGGGATTCTGCAAAGAATAATACTGAATTTTAAACTTTTTAAACCATAAACTGATAAGTTAGAACTCCTGATTGAAAGGTCAGAAAATGCAGGAATGAATGTTTAATTTAATTTTCTCACAAAATGTATTGATCAATAATTTTGTCATATTGAAACAGTTATTTAAGGGAAGAATGAAAAATATCTGCTTTCAGAAACCAACTATTTTGCCAATTGAAATTACAATTTTTTTTCAAAGGACACATTATTTCAACGCAATTTTAAAACCATAAATGCTATTTAAGTTTATTGTTTTCGTTTATTTCCAGGGATGTGCCTTTTATTGGGGATTCACCGTGTGGATGGCTTATTATATCAATCATCCTCTATATACACCTCCTAGTAGGTCGAGTTTATTGCATGATTTAGAATTTAGCTGTCAAATAAAGTTTTGTAAATTTAAATTTTAGTTTAGACTTTTCAAAGCCTATTCAATAAGTAATGCAATGAAAAAAAGGATTTGTTTCTTCTATGTGCCCCTGATGCTTTCAATAGTACTAATTTGATAGTAACTAATGATTAATAAATAAAGATTGTGATGCTAACTTAAAGAGTGACTACCCATTGAAGTAGGAGCAAATTGCTGCAGATGTGATCCCGAGCATTTTTTTGTTTTCAGCACCTATGGACAATCATTGATTAGTTGCAAAGTGCTTTGGGATACCCTGTGATGTGAAACATGAGTCTGTTTGCTTTTCTTTCTGATTTTTTCTTCTTGAATGTACTTTGTTTATTGCTTCTTTAAGTCTTGAATTTCATATTTTGAGTGCTAGCCTATTCTACCAACTATAGTGAGATAGGTAGCTATGGTTAACTGAATCTACCAGCCATGGAAATATTGTTTGACAGGTTTTGGACAAGGAAGTATTATTGTGAGACTAAATCCAATGGTATAGCATGCCCAGCAGTCCAGAGGTGTGCAGATATTGGATTAGATTTTCTGATGAGTAGCAATCCCAGTGAGATTACCTCTCTTTTCCTACATTTTTCCATTAAGAAATAGCTTTGCAGTTTGACCAGGAGATTTTGATCACAGCTCCTTTAGAAATATGGAGCGTAGCTTAAATCGAACAGGTTCGCAGTGCAGAATAGTTGGGAGTAGTCAAATCATATCTCCCTTTCGTAGCAGTAGTTGATCTTTTTTGTGAATTAAGTGTTCAGCAGCTTAGGGTCAGGAAGTTTGACAGTTCCTGCTAAAGGATAAGTGCATATGGTGAGTGTGGTAGAGTTGATAGAGTACCAGCTGGCAAGGATGCTAAGTAAGAGATATAGTGTTCTGTGCTGATCGGGGTGGTTTGAGGGTATCAGGTTTGCTGGGAAGCGGATACAGTATTGAGTCTGGCAACAACAAGGTGTCAGGTCTAATGGCAGTACAGGGTTGTTTGGTCTCAGTGGAAAGTGCAGCAGGTCAGGTCTCAGCAAAAGTGAAGGGTTTCTGTTGCTGGGGGAAGAGGAGAATGAATGAATGAATGACTTTATTGTCACATATATCTTGAAGATTTAGTGAAATGTGCTTTGTTGTCACAATCCAAGCCATTTTGAGCTACAAAAAGATTGAAAAGAAATTACTTAAACAACAGTTCATCTTTTGATCATATTGGGTCTCAAACACATCTCCAAGGCTTCTGTAAGGTCTCTAGAAAAAGTTCCAGTCCTCAAGGAGTCCTGTTCCGGAAATGACAATGATGCCTCCAATGCCCCAGCATACACTGGCTCTGCTGCTGTCTGACACCACCGTCCAGGCTCCAGGCACTGCTGCCACTAAGAGTCTAGGCTTCAGGCCTACTGCCCTCTAGGTATCCCACTCCAAATAACAACTGTCACCCAGAGTCTAGGCCCAGGGGCTAATGTTGCCGGGAGTTCTCGAGCTGGCCACTGTGCTGCCAAGAGTCCAGGCTCAATTGGGTCCAGGAGAGTCGGGTGTAGGTCAGAGTTCAGCAAATATAAGACATCTTAGGGAGTTGTGTTGGGGACGTGTCTGGTAAGTTAGAAGTCAGGAGTTAGACTAGTTTTTCAGCTTCTAAATGAAATTCTAGTTTTCCTAGCTACCATCAGTTCTGAGGAAGGGTCACTGAACCCGAAATGTTAACTCTGATTTCTCTTCACAGATGCTGCCGGACCTGCTGAGCTTTTCCAGCAATTTCTGTTTTTGTTCCTGATTTATAGCATCCGCAGTTCTTTCATGTTTTGTTTCAGCTTTTAACTTTTCCCATGTAACAATTAACCGAAGAGGAACCTTCTGAATTCTGCAGTTAAATAGATACTTTCTCCTACTTTCAGGCAATTCCCTCAGTACACTTTGTTGGAATTCTAGAATGGCCTGACATGTAACTCCTCTCAATACTGCAGAAAAGACTATCTGGTTACCAGGAAATCAAGGCAAATGTTGGGAAGTGGGAAATGTAACTGGACACCAATCACATGACATTTTGTCTAACATATTTACTCTGATACAACCTGATACAATCAGTGCTATCCAAATAGGAGACATTTAGTGCAGCTTCTAAAAGTAAATAGAAAATGATTTAAATAATCATGGAATACCTGTTATACTCTCGGGGACAGATCAAGGTTTGGAATGACACAATGGAAGCTGGTGGAATGTCATTTAGGTTCATAGAGTCATACAGCACAGAAACAGACTCTTCAGTCCAACCAGTCCATGCCAACCATAATCCCAAACTGAACTAATACCATCTGCCTGTGCTTGGCGCATATCCCTCCAAATCTTTCTTATTCACGTACTTATCTTTTATGTGATATCTTTATTTGGTATAAATATCGTTTAAACATTGTAACTGTACCCGCATCCACCTCTTCCTCAGGAGGTTCATTCTACATGCGAACCACCCTCTGTATTAAAAAAATTGCCCCTCATGCCTTTTTTAAATCTTTCTTCTCTGACCTTAAAAATATGCCGCTAGTGTTGAAATCCCCCATCCTGGGGGGAAAAGAATGCCTGCCATTCATCTTATCAAGAACCCATCATGATTTGATAAACCTTTATGAGGTCACCTCGCAACTTCTACTGCTCCAGTGAAAAAAAGTTTCAGCCAATCCAGCTTCTATTTCATACAATAAAATCTGAAAATTGGAATCTATCCTCAATATCTGTGTCATGAAACTGCCATAAATTATTGTAAAAACCCATCTGGATCTCTACAGTCCCTCACAGGAAGGAGTCTTTTTTCCTTTACTGGGTTCAGTAACTTACTTGAGAGCCACAGCAGTGTGGTTGACTCTTAGCTGCTCTCTGAAAAGGCACAACAAATCATTCAGTTTAAGGGTTGTGCTGGCCTCACTAGTGAGGAAATATAGGTAGTTCTGCGATAATGCGTGTTTCGTTAATGTAAATTGATGAATAGTGGATACTGTTTGGATAACACAAACTTTCTACTGTAAGGTATAACAAATTTCTGGAGCAATTTCCCTATAATGCGATTTTCTGTGGTGATTTTCTATAGCGCAAAGACACACAAGAACGCAACTATCGTGTTATAGGAGAAATACCTGTAAATAAAGTGAAAGTTAAATCAGACATTGTCTGTGGAGAGAGAAAAAACAGAGTTTACATTTCAGGTCAATGACATTCTATCAGAATTGAACTAAATAATGAATCTAAGATTTTATGAAAATACAGAGGCAAGAAGAAAGAAGGATTTGGACCTGGTGGTCAGGAGGGAGGAAGGAACAAAAGGGAAAGTCTGTAATGGATTGCAGTTGTCATAGAATGACTACAGTGTGGAAGCAAGTCACTTTGCCCATCGAGTCCACACAGAGTAATTAATTTGCGTAAGTCAGCCTTCAAACTTCATTTTAACATGGTCAAATTCAAAAATGCACACCACAAGCACATCTAATGCACTATGCCAGAAGACACGAATTGTATTTATTTAGAAAAAAAGTGTCATGCCAGACTACAGGTGTGTTGCTATCATTACATGTATATTAAGGAAGAAGAATGGAAAATAACAAGGGAGCTTTAAATCAGTTGGCAGAGTATCATAGAATCCCTACAGCTTGGAAGCAGTCCATTCAGCCCATCGAGTCTACACCATCCCTTTGAAGAATACCCCACCCAGACACAGCCCACTACCCGTTTCCTGTAACCCTGCATTTTCCATGGCTAACCCACCTAGGCCACATATCCATGGACACTATGGGCAATTTAGCATGGCCAGTCCACCTAAACTGCACATCTTTGGACTGCAGGAGGAACCCGCGGCACCTGTAGGAAACCCACGCAGACACAGGGAGAATGTGCAAAATCCACACAATCACCCGAGGGCGGAATCAAACTCGGTTTCCTGGCGCTGTGGGGCAGCAGTGCTAACCACTGAGCCACCGTGAATCAAAAATAATGAAATCTGTCCTACAGGAGAGAAAAATCATAAATATGTCAATGAATTGTATGCCTGGATTTTCAAAAGGAAAGCTTTGTTGATCAACCTCATTACATTTCTGAAGAGGCAGCAGAGAGAGGAGTTTAGAGTATTACAGTAGATGTAATTTATCTAGCTATCCAGTGACCTTTGACAAGGTGCCACGTGATAGAAAAATGAATAAGATCATTGCAGGGACATGCAACAGAATAGGTAGCTAGCTGGTTGCAAACCGCAAAGCGAAGAGGAGGCTAGACAGTAGCTATTCAAACTGGCAGAAGATGGAAAGTGTGGAGCCATAAGCATCAGTGTAGAAAGTGCTGCTGTTCATAATTTCTAAAAAAGCTTTAGACATTGGAATTGATGGTCAGATGTCCTGGTAAGCAACAGTGCTGGAGATAACAAGGTGTAGAGCTGGATGAACACAGCCGGTCAAGCAGCATCAGAGGAGCAAGAAGGCTGACGTTTCGGGCCTAGACCCTTCTTCAGAATTTCTGAACTCCCTCTTCATTTCTGAAGAAGGGTCTTGGCCTGAAACGTCAGCCTTCCTGCTCCTCTTATGCTGCTTGGCCTGCTGTGTTCATCCAGCTCTGCACCTTGTTATCTCAGATTCTCCAGCATCTGCAGTTCCTACTATCTCTAGTGCTGGAGATATGTCCATTGACTGTAAAAAAAAATCTAAGACCCTTCCTTTTTGTGTCCTTGCAATGCTAAATCACAGCCAACCCCTGGGAACACTCCCAAAGTGGAATATTGCAGAGGTTATTCTCCTTTTACACAACATCAGCTACCACGCTCAGGTTAAGTTTTTAAAGTTCTTAAAGTGTCTCAGTGAAGTCAGTTTGTGGATGAATGAGTGGGTCAACGGGTGAAGAAGTCTGTGGGTGGGTGGTTGCTTTGCTAAAGGTGTGACTGTGCACGCAAGTGGAGGATCAGCTATGTGCAAGGCTGGGTGAGCAGATGCCTGAGTGCATGAGGAATGTATGGGTAGGTGAGTCTGAAGATGGTGGAGAGTGAGGTTATGAATACACCTGAAATTGAAAGGTGGAGTAACCTAGGATAAGAACCTGGGTCCATCTCATACCTCTAGCCCCAGCGTCCTACCCAAAGGTCGCTATTGGAGATATTCTCTCATAGTGTCCTTGGCAGCCCATCAGAAATTTCAGCCTCCCAGGCAGTTGGTCAGGACTTCTGATGGGTCCTAAAGTATAACAGTGACAAACATCTCAACATTCACTGTCGGCATCTGTAGGTTCAGTCCAGTAGTTATGCTGATCCATTGTAATCAATACTGAGAAAGATTGAAACAAATTGCAAGAAAACATAACAAACTTGACAAATAAGCATAATATTGCCGAACGAATTGCAAAACTGATAAAAGAGATTTTACAAACAAATGTGAGAAAGTCACATATTAATCGGAAAGCAAGAATCTAAAGTGGAGCTTCGGGATTTGGGATTACAAATACACCAATCAGAAAGAGTGGTGACACAGCTCAATAAAGTTCATGGCATAAGCAAATCGACCACAAGGATCAATCAATCTGGAATAAAAAGATATGGTGACCATAAAACAATTGAGTTATCATTTAAAACAAAATTCGATCACTAGTGTCCTTTTAGGAAAGAGAATCTGCTGTTCTTGCACAATGCTGCTTACGTGTGTGAGAAGGTAAGGAGTTTGACTCGGTGGGATTCTCTTTCAAAGAGCCAGCACAGACATGACAGGCCAAATGGCCTCCCTCGGTGCTAAACATACAGCAGCAGCAGAATTGTTACTGCGTTTGGTAGTCTCACAGCCCAGCGTATTATCCATTCTACCATTACCATCAAATCAAGAAACCAACACTTGTGCCTGAGGAGCATGTCTTCCTTCAGGAGTATGAGAACATGCCAGAAGCATCACCAGACTGAAAGGAAAAATGATGCCTACCTGGTTTAGTTGCACCACAGGACTATATTCATGCTAAACAGTAGACACATCTTGATTTAGACCCCACAGCCAACAGATTATATCAACGCTCTGCAGTCCTGTTACATCAGCAGGAGCTGATGGCCTAGTGATACTATCACTGGTCTATTAGCCGAGAGACCTGGGTTTTCCAATTGTTGGAAAAACCCACCTGGTTCACTAATGTCCTTTAGGGAAGGAGACTGCCATTCTTGCCTGGCCTGACCTACATGTGACTCCAGACCCATAGTAATGTTGTTGACCCTTAACTGCCCTCTGGGCAATTGGGGACAGGCAATAGATACTTGCCTGGCCAGTGATGCCCACATCCCAAGAATGATTTTTTTTGTAAAAAGGCATAAATGATGATGGATAATTAAACAAAGATTATCCATGCACATTACCATCCTGAACGATGACAGAGCCCAACACATCAATACAGAAGATAAGTTTGAAGGAATTATGATAATCCTCGGCCAGAAGTGTCGAGGCGAAGATGAAGCTCTACCTCCATCTAGGTCTCAACCATCACAGATGCCCATTTTCAGCCAATTTAGTCAAGGGAGAATCAAGGGAGCAAAGGACAAGTCAAGACATTGTGTTTTCAAGGAAAGACTTTTGTGAATTTGAAACTGTAGCAAGCATCAATACTGATATTTCCCCAGTATTAATGAGACCCTTGTTTGGATTGACTCCATCAATGATGCATTGAAAATGGAGGTGTGCTGAAGGCGCTGCTCTCCCTGAAACAGTCTGGCAAAAATATAATTTCTAGATATACAGTATAGATGGCATAAGATCAACTGGGCAATAAATTTTATAGCTGCTAAAATGGGTCAGCTGTTTGAAATTGTGTAGCAAATGCCTCGCCTCTTGATATCCCAAACCATCTCAACTATCTACAAGGCACAGATTAAACATACGATGAAATTTTCTTCACTTGACTTGTTGGATATTGCTGAAATAACACTCAAGAAACTTGATGTTATCTAGGGCAAAGCAGTCCAGTTGATTGTCCCAATAACTTAAACGTTCAACGTTCCTATCACTGGCACAAATTGGCTGTAATCTCTAACACGTACTCACGAAGACTTCTTCAACACGATTGCCCAAAGCCATGATCTCCACCAGTGGGAGTACTAGGAAAGGTGGTACATAGGAACATTGCTACCTCCAAACTCCCTCTTCAAACACACAACAACCCAACCCGGGTCTTTCATCACCACTGGGTCAAAATCTTGAAAATCCTTATCTGCCAGCATTGTGAGAGGATTTCCATCACATGGAGTGCAGTGATTCAAAAAGAAGGCCCACGCCAATTTCTGTAGGAGTAACTAGGGATGTTCAATAAAGTCAGGGTGTATTAGAAACGACCACCAACCTGCCCCCCAACTCCACCACACCGCCCCCACCCCTCCCGCCCCCGACACCTCCAAGAACCACATCCCTCCCCCAACACACACCCATTTCCAGAGTGGCTTACAAATGGAAGAACACCTCTTAAAACATTTGTTGTTATGCCTATGCTCAAAGTTTAGGACTTGCCTGACAATCTCCAGCTTTCTTTGAGGCACATACATTACCAACAGTACAGGAGCCGGAAGATTAAATGTGACCACACAGAGTTAAATCTAATTAGCACAGAGTGCATTTTTGTCCAGCAACTGGAGACAGTTTAAATCTTCGCAGACCTCTTTTTTTAAAATGGATATTTGAAATTATTTTGTGATAATTGTTTCTCTTCTCAGTTCTCTGCAGATAGGAAATCAATAGCAAGATGGTATGTAAGTGCCGGTATTGAATTTGTTGTAACAGACAGAATGGAATGCGTAGGAGACAAATGAAATTATCAGAGCTAATGATGAATAAATAAGAGGATATTCTTTTGTGAATCAGATGAGTGGCAGATTGTCAATGATGAATGTTGCTTATTATGCGATGAGGGCATGTGAAGCGAAGGATCCATGGATCCCAATGTCTTGAGCTTTGTGTGGGATCAGCACAGGATGAGCTGAAACAGTTTTCAGTTCTGGCAGAGAGAGAGATACTTTGACAAGATTGAAGGATTAATGAATGGCAAGATCATTACTTTATGTCTTGATAATCTGAGTCATGTTGTCACTATTTACGGTAATAAGCTGAAACGAACAGTATAACCTTTGTAGCAAAGTTATTGGGAAAGACTGAGATAAATATCTTGGCTCTATGCTATTCAAGGTCTGTTTTGTCTGTATTTTAATGTATCATACTTTAATTTTACTATGCATAGAATGTAAAGAACAGAGGTAAAATTGACATGTTATTACCGTTAGTTGCAGTCAAGCTGGAATGGTAAAGTGAATTATGAACTCAATAATAGACTCACAAAATTAAATGATCATGTTGTTTATTTTGAATATATTTGATTTTATAACTTTGAGCTAGTTAAAGACAAAAATCTAATTCTGTGGTTGATTGCGTTTATTGACATCTGTGTTTAAAGTAACAATAGAAATAGAACAGGAAAGCAGGGAATAATGTGGTTCTCTGTTGCAGTACACCTTACTCAGATCTTACAGAGACCAATTTATTAGCTTAACAGGAGCAATAATCCTGTATCAGTCAATTTAACATTTAAAGTTGAACTAGACCTGCAGATGGCAAAAATGTTGTACAGAACAGGAATTGCTGGAAATACTCAACAGGTCTGACAGCGTGTGTGGAGAGACAGAGAGGATAGCATTGAGTCAAATATAACTCCTCATCAGAAATGAAGGAGGTTCAAAATGTATCAGAGATAATAGGAACTGCAGATGCTGGAGAATCCAAGATAACAAGGTGTGGAGCTGGATGAACA